>JAKCPI010022020.1:0-11828 GCA_023213315.1 Euborellia annulipes | reverse complement strand
TATTCTTCATTAAAGAAAACAAGACAAGTAATAAAATGTTCTTTTCATGTTGTTGTAATAATAATGGGTTAATAAATATCAAAACTGGAATTAATGTCATTTCTTATTTTTATTGAAATTATATAATGTAAATAGAAAGAAATTTATCACGAATATGTTTATTAAAGCTTTTGTGGTTTGTATTATTATTATTATTATTATTATGGGAGTTTTTAATTATAAATATTCATTTTTTATTAAAAATTATAACGTTTCGACTGTTTATTCTTCAGTCGTTTTCAAGTACTTGCTCCGATTTCAAGTGAATTAATCTCTCTTACGTGAAGTTACTAACATTTTATATGCAAGAAGTTAGTTTGTATTGCTAGTTTCATTGCATATGAAATGCTACTAATTTCACATTGGTGACCCTTTAGAGGCAGAGTTAAACTGTTTTTTCCAGAAATATTTTACCCAATTTTTTACTTATGTCACGAAAAAAACTGTAAAAAAATCACTTCTAATTAACTAGCTATTCCTCGGATAAGCTCCTTGACGATGACTTTCAAGTCTTTTCACATCTAGTTAAACTAATTTTATGATTAAATAAGAGCCCAGATCGTAGTTAACTATAGCTAAGACCTAAAGTTGCGTAGGCCTATAGGGCTGTAATGTTATATACTGGGGTGTCCAATTTCTTTTCTCACTGCAAGGCTTAACCTCAAAGGAACACTTACGTGAAGTTAGAAGCATTTTATATGCAATGAAGTTAGCAACATATACACTTATCCCCATGAAGTTAGACACAATCATCAAAGCAAGTGTTTACATAAAAAGCATGATTATTACAATAAGTTCTTTGAATTTAATTTTTAACATTTTTCCAATAATATCTAATTAGCAATGTAAAATTGTAATAAACATGCTTTTTATATAAACACTTGCTTTGATGTAAAATGCTACTAACTTCCCTTAGAGGTTAGTTCACTTGAGTTGGAGCACGTGCATAATAAATAATCAATACAAAATGTGGTCTATAATTAAAAACTCACATAATAAGAAGGGAATTTAGTACACTGATAGAATAAAAAAGTTAATAGAAATGAATTTACCTGACTGGAGTGTGGAAACCGACCGAGGCAGTCGGCTTCAGAAATGAATATCGCGTACATCAGTCGGCGTTCCGGCTTTGTCCATTTTCTCGCCATTAAATGAAACCATACTGGAACATCCACCGCCGCCTGTGTCTGGACCAACTTCCACGGTGAGAGATGCCATGAACGAAGAGGAGGAATCTGTCCCCGGGATGTTGGTCGCGTGTGGAGAATTCGTTGTGTTATTTTTATTATTATCGACGATCATCGAGGAGGCGGAGGAAGACGAAGAGGATTCATTCGGAATGGGGGCACCTCGAAGGGCAGCTGATACCATCTCTTCGATTTGTTCGAGGCAACTTTGGAGATAATCCTAAAAACAAAAAGTTCAATGAACTTTCATTTATAATAAAGAGCAAAAAAAAAAAAAACGTGCTTATTTATTTACATTCCATTTGATTAAGGAGAGAAGACATTTCATTACTTAAAGCTTTTTTTTTTTATCTCATCTGCTTAGGTTTATTAGTTAATTAATTGAAGCCCTCGGGCTTGGTGTAGGGGTTAGCGTGCTAAACATCGTATACCAAAAGTCGCGGGTTCGGACCCCAGGCAGTCCGATGATTTTATTTAAGCCATTTGGATACCAAATGGGTAATCTCCAATAAATATATATAAATAATAACGGTTATCGTCAAAGTCTTAAATGGCCTGAGTTGCCGAAAAGACTGTGTGGATGTGATGATGTGAGTGTGAGTGTGTGTTAAAAAAAAAATTAATTGAAATAATAACGCTTGTTCTGAAGTATTTATATTCAGAACAAAACCACTATACAGTCGATGTTTCGGTGAATCCTAAAGCTTCCCTTCTTCAGGATTAATGTGGTTTTAGTAAATTAACCTTCCCCTTGGCTTTATAATTAGAGTAAAAGTAGTCCAAATTCGTCGGCGTATCTGTAGAAAGGCATTTATAATAGAGTTATCAAGATAATTGATCAAGATATATGCATACGAATTTGGACTATAAATTTCTTTTCATACTGCAATTTTAAAACCAAGGGGAATGTTAATTTTCTAAAATCACATTAGTCCTGAAGAAGGGAGGCGTTCTGACTCAAAAACGTCGACTGTTTAGTGGAATTAAATTTTGGCCTGAATAATTTCAATATCTACACCAGGCTTTTATTTTATATTAATTAAATTACATTGTCAATCTGCTTGACATTGCTTTTTGACACAGAACTTGATGGCTACTCTCCCTGGATTCTAACTTTCTTAAATTTGAACAAATTTAAGTAATTAGTCTCGAGGTACTGATTTTGGGAGATTGCGGCCACAATTTTGAAGCTATCGACCTCAAATTTTCTTTAAATTAAGTTAAATTAAAGCTATTTAAAATATCTACAACTTATAGAAGCCTTTTTTTTTATTTTCGAAAAAAAAAAAATCGGTCTCTATCTTATAGATCAAAGTTTTCTAAACTGTGAGGCGCGCCTCCCCAGGGGGCGCGGACTAGTCCTAGGGGAGGCGCGAATATTAGCTACAGTGAGCAATTTTCTAAATGATTGCTAAAGTCTTATAAATTATAATTTTTAAGGGAGGCGTGATAACGAAGTTTAGAAACCACTGTTATAGATAATTAAATCAGTAAGCATTATGTTAAAAAATATTAATTTTTTGTCTTTAATTAATTAGCTGGAACCTTTCGAATGAAATGGAATAAATCGCTTGTTTCCCTATGGGCAGAACTAACGCCATCTCTTGCCGCCTAGAGTAACCAACTTCTCATTCGTCGTTTAACTCGCCCCTTAATAAATCTCTTATCTTATACTATTAAACGAGCAATATATGTTTGTTTGTTTGTAAGCACATCAGTTCTCGAAAACGGTACTAAAAATTTTTTTTTTTTTTTAGATTTTAAATAGGCTATATAGTATTTTTGGTACGCTAGGCTTGCTTTGGGTTAATTCGAGTACTAGTACTTTTTGGTTCCCTATTTTAATCTATTGTAATCATTTATCTCCTCTCCCCTTCAGGGGGTGGGAATTAAAATTCCACTGTTATTGATATTAAATATAATTTGATAACATTTTATATGAATGGGCTCCAAAAATTATTATTAAGTTAATGTTTACTTTTTGGGTCCATTGACCTCGATCTTGATCGTATGCCATTGCATTCTCTCTCTCTCTCTCTCTCTCTCTCCTGAGGTTCAATTATTTCACCATACACAATTAACTCATTTAAAGGGCCTTTTTTATATTAAATTCAGGTCAAAAGGTTGCATTGCTTGGCTATGCATGAGTTAAAAAAAAAAAAATTTTATCAACACACACACACAAAAATTACGCTTTCTTTCGCCTTACTTCGATAAAAATTGAATTGAACGAACGACCCTTGACTTTCCTTTTCTTGTGTGTTTAGATTATTTATTTATTTATTTATATGGCGTCATACTCCTTCCGGAATTAGGAATGTATGTAAATCGGCTAACAAGACTTACATATATTATAGAAAGCAAAGCCCTTTGAATTTATACCCAGGCACGTTTGATGTTTGTTTTTTTTTTTTTCTAAGCATAATAATACACATTAATTTGGAATACTTTTAGATAACATTTTTATTATTTATTATTTCATCAATGCTAACATATTTCGAGTCGTAATCCGTATTCGGGCATTTATCTGAAATAATGGACATCTTGTGGGTACGTGGATGGCGACCACGAGCTACCCGAGCTGAGACTGACAGTCCTTCTGTTCTATATTTTCAACAGGCGTCAGACCGTGCGACGGGCCGGCCTCTTCTATTTCTTCTGGTCGTAAAAAAACCTCTTCCCGCCGACCCCGCACCGCGTGAATTAAGACGAAGATAGAAGAACAAGTCTGTTTTCTGCCGACCCCGCACCCGGGAATAATAAAGGCGAAGAAAGAAGTTGTGATTTATTTACGGAGGGGCTTCAGGAGGCCATTGGATCTTTGGACCAAAAATACAGAGGTATTTTAAAGTATATTTTTATGTAGTTTTTTTTTAAATGAATAAATTCTTGAGTCCTTTACTTAATAGAAAGTTTTTTTTTTTTAATTATGATTAATTGAAAAATAATGAAAATTATTTTTTTTTTTATATTTATAAAAATGCAAAAAGATTTCTATTATGATAATCCTAATTTTTTTTCTTAATCTAAAAATGTATATTTCATTAATATCCAATAATAATTAAATAAATTGGTGACCAAAGTAAAAAAATAAATTTTGGTATTTAAAAAAAAAAAAAAAAAAAAACGACTAAATAGTTGAGCACTCTTGCAAAAGATGGCAGGCTAGTCGAAAACAGAACAGCCGCCATTATCAGATCACTTATAAATATTTTTATGCTGTTATATAATATTTATAAACTATTCATTGTTAAAAGACCAACCAAATGAATGAGATTAAATATAGCCCTACCATCCTGCCATCTGTTGGGCGAATTTTTGTGAGAGTTGCATTTTTGGCTCACTCCTGAAAGCCCTTAACGCCATCTCTAGGCAAAAACATGTGAACAGCTTTGCCTTCTGAGGGCCCTTTATAATTCTCAACTTGTTAGTGATAAATCTGGATCGAAACATGTCGGAAATCATTAAATGAATAATAAGTAGAAATCAGAAGATCAAATTTCTTACAAAATTGAATTAAAGTAAATTAAAACAGCCTTGTGTATTCCAAAAGTTTCCAGGAGGTCTAGTTTTGGACTTCTCCACGCCTATCATAGCAAGTTTCAATTTATTGTAACTAAAAAAAATGATAAACATCAGAGGACGGACAGATAAATTTTGTCCGAAACGTCTCCTTCGGCATTTGGCATACAAAGTCTTTCTTTCGTTTCTTTGCTGCTCCCGTACTTGCTCTTTCCCAAACTGCAATAAATAATATATTGAAACATATCACCTTGTGTTTTTAGTTTTAATATCCTCTTTAAATTTTAATAATCCCATAGAGATAATAAATATTAAGAAAAGGGACAAAATTTCAATAACTAACAGTGGGTCATTGGTTCGTTTCCCGTCTTACTGATGAAATTATATCGACTATGATTAACTCGTCGCACTTTCAAAAAAAAGTTGTGCGCTGTGCGACCAGTCACACCAGATTCTTTTTTTCTTTCGTTCAACACACACACACACCACCTTTGTTTGAAATGATTTTTAAAATCAAATAAAAAAAATTTCTTTTTTTTTTCTATATCTTTAAAATTGCCCCTGAACCATATGTGTGTGTGTGTGATTAAGATGGCCTTGTGGGGCGCTGGGGGGGGCCTTCGTGCTTGAAACCCGCCCCCCTCGGCACGTGGCCGAGAAAAAATGTTAACACACACACACACACACAGTATACAGACGACAAGTGATGTCAGAGAGTCACACAGACGGACGTTAACAAACTTAAGTTGCTTGACTTAGCTCGCTAGCTAGAGAGCTTCTTTAGTGTCTGCCTGCCTGCCCACCGGATGTCCTGTCGTCGTCTATTTAAAAATGAATAACAAAAAAAAAATATGTCTATCTGCTATCTTTTAGCTAAATGGTACAGAGTTGAGTGATTCTTAACAGGTTGAAATCAATTTGGTGGTATAGAAACTTTGTTCGGGGATCAGTCAAATGTCATATAATTGAAGTGAATATAAAGTAGTAATTTATTTGTTTGACAAAAGTAGTTAAGTGGCCCTTTGTGCTTTAGTGGGAGGAGACACCGTCATTAACTTTATTAAAAGGGGAGGGGAGCGTAAATCTCAAGTTTTAGTTCACTTGCTACTACAGGCCAAACTCTCTCAGATCTCAGAAGGGTAACTTTCATGGAAATAATACTGAGATGGGTTTCCGTTTCCTTCCTCAGGAGGAGGTATCTCTAATAGATGATTTGAACTCGAGTTGTCTTCAAATCAGCAATATATGTTCAACTGGTTTATCACCTCAGGATAAACTAGTTTGCCCTAAAAACCGTGGCCTGTAATCATCCCGCCCCCTCCCCAAGAGAAATTGAGTCAATATGGGCACCTTCAGGGCCCTCGGGGGAATGGCTGGTCCCATTGCCCCCCCCCCCAGCCGAATTCTCTAGTTAGGCCCATGCCTGTAATATATTGGTATATATATATATATATATTTTTAAATAATCCGTTTCAAACAAAATGATTAACGATTGTGCTATTATTATAAATAAATAACACTTTTGGCCTTAATTGTAGTTTATATTTTATCTAACAAAATTTAATACTAAATCTACTTACGATTAATGCCGAAAATGTTTTTATTTCCAAATTTGCACTTAATAATAAATATTTCAATATAATTGATATTTGATATTTATTACAATATATCAATGGCCGAGAATTTTTCTTAATTAATGATAATTTTTCTTTTGTGAAATTATTTTCTCTTATTCGAATTTTATTTTATTTGACATTTCGAGAATACAAATTTCATTGTTTAACTGCAATAATATTTGCTAGTCAGTGCTGCCAACTTCCTTCAATTTTTAAGAATAGCAATTTTAGATCATTGTTTATGGAAACGATTCACTTTAAATTTAATTTAAAGTTCATTTAAAGTAACTAAAAAAATGTTCCAATATTCTTTGTTTTGTTGTTGGTTGTCTAATGTAAGCCAAGATTCAGACAATGGAATGCAACCCCCTCTCCGCCGCCCTTCAAAGCCCAAATCCATTGAATTTTCACGGCCCAATCAATCAATACCTTTTTTTTTCTCTCTCCCAATGGCCTCCAGACATAAATTGGTCTGATTCTGGCAAAAAAAAAAAAAAAAAAAAAAACAAGATTTAAAATTCTTCTTTGTTTTGAATAAAAAGAGATAGAGAAATTTAAATTTTTTTTTTTGTTTAATGAATTGATCTATTTATTTATTATTTAAAATAATAATAAAAATTTGACAAGAGAGAGAAAATAATTCATTTTTCCAATTGATAAAAACTTGATAGTAGTAAATATATATAATTCAATAAACATTCCAAAGGGCATAAAAATATATATCTAGCTATTTAAAGATCTTATTTTAGTTAATAAAACGTGTCCTGGTTATCGAGCAGTCAGAAAAATGATTGGATAGAGCGCAATTAGATTTATTTGATCTCTGCTTTAGCAAATAGATCTGTTCGTTTCGCTTGCCATTGCAGTATAATTTACAAATTTTGACCTACATTCTGTTTGTTTCATTTTTGCACGCTAGGTGTATTCTGTTCGTTTGAAACTAGACTTAAAATGTAGATGCATAAATTGACCCAAACGAATAGCTGATGTGAATTGCGCAGAACGATCTCAGCGCCAAAGCTTTAGTAGATGACCACCTTTTGTCGCCATTTTCTCTCAATTCGCTTCGATTAAAATAATAGCGACAATAAAAAAGATAAGTTTTAGGCTTTATTTTTATTAATTTTCTTTATTATTATTAATTATTTTTATTTATTTTATAAAAATATTCGAAACAATCCAAGACAAAAATGACAACTGAAGGTAAGGTTAGGTTAGGTTATTAAGAACTCCTTTTGAAAATTCATGACTTGAATCACTTAATTCTAGACAGTTTGGGTACGTTTACACTTTTTTGATCTAGCAGCTTTGAACTTTTTTAGTATGGCAAGTGAAACGAACAAACCTAATATCTTTTTTTTTTTTTTATCATAAGCATCCGTCGCCACAACCTCCTGGCGCGAGAGAGATGATGATAATATAATACTAATTTTCCGGCCTCGTAAGTCATTAAGAGTTAAAAAAGCGATTCACGCAAAAATAATGTCCTAAAAAAAAGAGAGAGAGACATATTTTATTTTTATTATTCCTCTCTCTTGTCAATGTCTTCTAAGAAGGGAGAGGGAGACAGACACAACTTTATGAATTTCAAATAGAAGGAAACGTTTTATTTAATTCGAGGCTGAAAAGTTAATTAATCTTTATAAGGTGTGTGTTGCTTGTCAACGATATATACCTCCCCCTCAGTGAGGATGGAGGAATTTTAAATGTGAGTGAATTTTCTCACGAAATAATTCCATAAAAGGCATTAAGACCGACCTCCACATTCTTCTATTCGTTCTTTCTTTCTTTTTTTTTTTAATTGTCAACTTGTATTGAATTTTTTTTGAATAAACTTTCAATATTCTAAGAGAGGAATAAACTAATAACGAGAAAAAAAAGAATACTTGGTATGGAAAAAGTTCCTGGACTATTTTTGAATATGGTAAATAAAATAAAATTTGTAATTCTCTTTCCAATGGTATATAACATGTTTGCAATAGTAGTGATTGTCAAAACATTCATGCCCGAATAATAAGCTGTGGCTATGTGTGCCAAAGAGGCGAGCGTGGCTTATCGGATAAGCTGAGGCTTAGTAATACGAGGTAAAATGTCACTCGAGTTCGAACCCAACTTGCCGAAAAAATTCAACCAAAGCTGGAGCAAAAGGGAGTACACATCCCCTCCAATTCCAGGCACTTAGGGCCTGAGGGATGGACATAGGAATTCAGGGGTAAAACATCACCCGAATTCGAACCATTCCTAGATCGGGGGAGCACAATAGGTCTGTTCTAGAAGATCGAAGTGCAAAGAGAAGCCCCAGAACAACTAATCAATGTGTGCCAAAACGAAGGGTGATGTAAACGTTTTAAGGAGTCTGGCGACACCAAGAACCGTCCTCAAAAGTGTACGCCTGTGCTTTGAAAATTGATCCCTGATTGAATTAGGCTAAATTCTTGTGAAAAATTGGGAACATTGTCAAAAAGGACGTCCTTAAAGTTCCAAAAAGAGCAGCTAGTAAAAACGCCCAAGTAAGTGTTGAACAGGCCTGAATTGATCTTGTGTTTCGCCCATCCAGAAACCTGCAGAAGTCATGGTATGGGCCGACGACGAGTCTTCCAAAGACAAAACCAGCCTGGTTTAAAGTCAAAGCCAACATTTTGGAAGTCGTGGTGATACCTTGGTTTGAACAAAACTACCCAGATAATCAAGATTCGGCACCGGCCCATCGAGAAAAAACAAAACAGAACTTGGGCAAAGTTCATCCTACTCGTCAGATTTGAACTCGTTGGACTCAGGCAAAGGCATGTGTTAAGTCCCACAAATCGGTGTATATGAATAGATGATAAGTGAGAGGGATGTAAAATTGTTGGTAACATAAATCAGAAGCAGGTGGAGTCACTGAAGCACTATTTGGTGGGACGAAATCAATGAAAATGGGGGATGAGGTGACGTCTCAGGGCCTGACTCAGCGTAAAGTAGAGAAAACAAACCTTTTTAAATAAAATTTTATGATTTTTATCTCTATTATTATGTAATTTGTTGTATGTATTGAATGAAATGTAGTCTCCTATATCCAATTCTATTATTTTTATAATTATTTTACTGGCTGTGTCTGGAATGGAGTCATCCAACACAAAAGTTAAATTTATACCGTCGACGTTTCGAGCATTCTTCCTCGGGACAGCATAAGTGTCAATTGTTAAATTGCCATTTAACATCATTAATAATGTATCATGTGTTTGTTTAATGATTCAAACAATTTTTTAATTTATCCTAGATAAAATGGCTGAGATCCCAGAAATTTGTATCAAAATAGACTTGAGAGTAAATCATGAATAAAATGAACTCAAAGCTAAAGATTTATATTTTAATTAAACGAAATGGCTGGTTGAAGAAAGGAAAAAGGTGGTGGTAGATGCTTTAAGTAGAATTTAGTTGAATTTACCCTTTCAGTCTGGGTGGCGTGGTGCAGGAGGTCGAGCAGGTAGCCAAGACTGGTACCTGTCCTCGTGGACCAATCTAATCCGTGGAGGGCGGCAGCTATACACGCAGCAGCCACCATCGATGGGGGGCACGAGCAGAATTTGTAGTCTACACAACAAAACAAAACAAAAACAAAGGTAAGACACTTGCATTTATGCTCTCTTGCTCATAATGATCATCTTGTCTCGTTATTTTGTCATAGAATAGGAATCGGCGCAAAGGGTTAGAATGCCTAGGCAAAGACAATTTAATAATTCTCTAAATTTGCTATGTCCTTTGTCTCATGTTTACTGTCAATTATTCACCAGCACTTTTAAGGAGCCAAGAAATTCCATTGATAATTTTAAAAATGCCGGAAGGTCCATGAATTAACAATTAATCGTCCTGAGGGAGGTCGTGATTCGCGACCGAAACATCGACGATTAACAATTAAAGTTTTTTTTTTTTATATAAGATTTAAGAATAATAATTGCTTTATTTATTAATATTCTCTCTCAGGACGTTTTCTCTCTTTAGACAATAAATTGAATCCATTCTCCAATTATTTTGCTTTATAAAAAAAAAAAGTACCAGCAGCATCTTTTATCTCAAGATCGCCTTTATTACTTTTCTTTTTTTCTTTTTTTTTATTTAAGCGCTAATGGATAATTTTATTACCCAATGGTGTGTACAAAAAGAGAAAAATATAATTTCAGATTCGTATGTTAAAAAGCTTTTAGATTTATCTCTCCCTCCTAGAAAATAAAAAGAGATTATAATATAAATAATAAATCATATTTCACTTATTATAAGATTCATGTTTAAAAAAAAGGTGGGGATAGTAATTTAAATTTAAAAAAAAAGAAGTTTTTTTGACATTTAACTTCACATTTGAAGAGAGAAATAAAAACATGGAGAGATCACAAAATAATTGGAGACAAAGAATCTGGTGGGGCAAATAATTTTAATTAAAGTAAATAATGCTTTGAATCTTGAAGGTCCGGTTATTTCATATGATTAAAAAAGAGCCCAGATTATAAATAGTTGACTATAAGGCCTAACCTCTAAATCACTTACGTGAAGTTAGTAGCATTCTATATGCAAAGAAGTTAGCAACATATAGCCAATATATTTCCATGAAGTTAGATACCATCATCACATCAAGTGCTTACATTTTTATTTTTTTAAAATCATTTTAAATTTTTAATAATTTTAATAAATGATACCTTTATTAAGTTGCTTACTTCACAAAGCTTTCCTCAGATATCTCAGATTTTTTTAGATCTCAGTTAGATTAAAGGTTAAGCCTTTTTTTTATTTACTATATTTGCTATCTGACAGATAAATTTTCTTGTTGGCTAAATCGACTATTCATTAATTTTGCCCACTTAGAATCTTCATCTTTTAAAAAGTGTTAATTTGAAAGATACAAAGAGTTATTATTGTGGCTTCTACGGTAGATTAGAAAACAAAAGTAGGCAACCAGCGCAACAGATACGTACGTTTGGACGCGTTTTCTAAAAGGTAGGCGTCTCTACTAGAGAGTGGTTGTTTGGTCGGTTCTTAAACATTTTTATTTTGTCACGAGTATGCTTTTTAAAGTTTTTGTGTTTCGTATTATTTTTTATTATAGGAGTTTTTAATTGTAGGCCACATTTATATTTATTTATTAAAAATACAACGTTTCGACTACTTATTGTGTCAAGTAACATGCACTTGCTCTAATTCTAATCTCTGAAGAACTTACGAGAAGTTAGCAACATATATACAATTACCCCCATGAAGTTAGACACCATCATCGCATTTTTATTTGACTAAATAATTAGAGAAGCAATAATAACACATCCTAAATAGCTATTTATTATCTAAATTGCCTCTTTATTAAATAGATAGGTTTAGAACAAGGAGGGGACGGATGACTGCGGCTTTGTTAACTTCCGAATTCATTAAGATAGAAAGAGAGAGATATTATAAAAATTAGAGATATTTATTATAAAAGGAAGTCGGAACTTGAAAAAAT
>JAKCPI010022019.1:0-24631 GCA_023213315.1 Euborellia annulipes | reverse complement strand
CAGTCACTTCTTATCACTAGATATGAATTTTGTATAGGAAATACAAGTTTCGGTTACGGTTTCGGTCCAAACTAAAATTGAGGCCGAAATTTGTTTTCGCCGCTCCAACGATTTTGATTAAAATTCAAAAAATCAATTATTTTTTAGATGCTCTTTAAAATGTATATTCTCATTTTGCGATTGAAATCTTTTGAAACACACTTTACTCTTGTACTTCATAGGAAAGATATGAGAAATGATTGCCAAGGTAACAAAATATAAATATTTTTCTGTTTTTTGAATTGTAATATATCAGCGGACACTAAACACAAAAAATCTGGTGTGACAAGCACAGAACACAACTTTCGATTACGGGCGTTATCTGTGCGACCAGTCACACCAAATTTTTTTTTTTTTTAGCGACATGTGTCGTTGAATATTTTCCCATCTAAATATAAAAATCCGAATCGGTCGGATATAAATATTTATAATCCGGAATGAAAGGGAAAAGATAATGAAGTCCTTGAGAAAAAAAAAAAAAAAAAAAGGGTTTTGTCGGATACCTGCCGCACCATGATGATGCTGATGATGGAGTAAGGTGGAGGGAGGGAAGGAAGAGGAAGGGTCTCTCTATCTCTCAGCTTTCACTTATTTTATATATGGGGATATATTCAGATCACACAAACCTTTTTTTTTTTTTTTTTTTTCTTATATTCAAGGAAGTCTGTATAAAATCTAAATATAGGGAACAAAAGGGTTTGCTCTCACCCCTTTCAAGACAATTTATCATGTCCCGGGGAAGAGGAGGGAGAGGATGGATACACGTGGGAACTTGCGATGTACTCAGTGGCGGTTCCCGGCCTCTTCCCGGGAAGGATTTTTAAATATTTATAATTTTTGATGCTAGCCATATATTAATATACAAGTGGCAAAGCCCCGGACCTCCTGTCAGCTGGCTCGGGCCCGCCTGTCCCTCTTCTCTAATTATTCACACCTTTTTCTCATTCACACAGTCTTTTCAGCAATTTAGGCCATTTAAGACTTTAAACGATACTCGTATGTTTAATATATCTATTGGTGGTCCAGGCATTCTTATTTAAGCCATTTGGTATCCAAATAAAATCATCGGACTGCCTGGGATCCGAACCCGCGACTTCTGGTATACGAGGTTAGTACGCTAACCAAGCCCCGAGGGCTCGCCTTTTCTTCTTAATTATTAAAAGGAAATTATTATTATTCCTTTCCAATCCAGTGCCTGCTTGAGGATTTGTTTACATTCAAAGAATACACAAATGAAAAGAATACATAAATATTTATCTATACATTTCTTATGGGAGAAATCGTAACTTTAAGAATTAATAACTCAAAAAGTTAGAGGAATTTCGGGATGAAAATAATTTTCTTGTAATCCCGAGAAGATCCTCTTTATCCATATAAAATTTCATTTTTAAAAATATGATTTTCTATAAATCTGGTGTTACTTGTCGCACAGCACACAATTTTAGTGGTATATATGTCTATTTAAGACTTATGTACTCTTGGAAGGCTGATGATGGCACAGTGAATCTATGCTGAAAAGTCCGGATTAAAGAGTTTATTTAATAATAGAGGCTCTTTTCATTTCGCTTCCTATTACAAACATATAGGCCCTATATATACATATAGATAAGAGAATTTAACAAAGAAGAAAACAAGTTAACTTGAAACGTTTCGATTCCATGATTACCTTTGGCTGAATTATTTTTTTTATTTTTCCGGTGGTGCTTTTTTTAGACTATCGTAATTCAGATTTTTTATAAAAAAAAAAATTACATTAACCGAGGGCGGGTATTCCAGCTAGTAATTGAATCATATCACCTTTTGTTTTTAGTTTTAATTCATTGACCCCGGGGGGAATTTCGACATTAAGCTTTTCACTCTCTCTTTTTTTTAAGACTACGGTGTACTCTGACTACGGTGTCTCTTAAAATGAAACGCACAGTGTTTAATCTCTTCGAAAAAAAAAATTATTTTTCAACTCGCTCACAATAAGTAAGGTCCTATTGTATGTTAATATGTTTGTTTGTTTGTTTGTAACCACCAGTCTAATTTTGTTTTTTCCTAACAGATGTATGTATAAGATTAAAAATAATAATTACGGATTAAAATAATCGGATTACGCGAGAGTATTTATTTATTTTTTTCCACACGTCTGTCTGATGTTATATAATTCAAACTTGTAATAATGTTTAAATATAGAAATTATGAGTATTAAAAACAAAAGTATTTTTGGATATTACCAACTAGATAATTTTTTTTTTACTTTTATAACGCAAGGGTTTCCAGGGCATCCAACCCTATTTCCAAGATCCCCAGACTCTCCGAAACAAAACGAAAATCTACAGAGCTTCAAATCATCAAGCCTCTTATTAAATTCATCAAAAATTCACAATTAAAATTTTAGACATTTAGGGTATTCATAGATTAAAGTTTTGCCTTAATATTGTAATTATATTGTTTTGGTTTTGTTTTTATATTGTATTAATTTTGCTTTTTATTGTAGTAATTTTGCTCTTGTTTTCCTTTTTATTGTATTAATTTTGCTTTTGTTTTCCTTTTTATTGTATTAATTTTGCTTTTGTTTTGCTTTTTATTGTATTAATTTTGCTTTTGTTTTGCTTTTTATTGTATTAATTTTGCTTTTGTTTTTCTTTTTATTGTATTAATTTTGCTTTTGTTTTCCTTTTTATTGTATTAATTTTGCTTTTGTTTTCCTTTTATTGTATTAATTTTCTTTTGTTTTTCCTTTTTATTGTATTAATTTTGCTTTTGTTTTCCTTTTTATTGTATTAATTTTGCTTTTGTTTTCCCTTTTTATTGTATTAATTTTGCTTTTGTTTTGCAATTTATTGTATTAATTTTGCTCTTGTTTTCCTTTTTATTGTATTAATTTTGCTTTTGTTTTCCTTTTTATTGTATTAATTTTGCTTTTGTTTTGCTTTTTATTGTATTAATTTTGCTTTTGTTTTGCTTTTTATTGTATTAATTTTGCTTTTGTTTTCCTTTTTATTGTATTAATTTTGCTTTTGTTTTGCTTTTTATTGTATTAATTTTGCTTTTGTTTTTCTTTTTATTGTATTAATTTTGCTTTTGTTTTCCTTTTTATTGTATTAATTTTGCTTTTGTTTTCCTTTTTTATTGTATTAATTTTGCTTTTGTTTTCCTTTTTATTGTATTAATTTTGCTTTTGTTTTGCTTTTTATTGTAAGACACACACAGACACACAGAAAGACAGACAGACCATTTCACGAAAACCACCTTTTTGAATTCAGGGGACCTCAAAACGTGTATATCGAATTTTTGACATGAATCCAATACTTTCTCTCTCTATAACGTATATTAACATATATAGAGGTAAGAGAAAGTAAAAACGCATTGAAAAATTCCTTATAATAGTCTAGTTCTTTTTTTTTTTTAAGCACGATTAGACGACCCCTCTTGCACTCCCTTAATATTCTCATATTCTCTATAGTCGGGGTGGGGGCAAAACCGATGTAATTTACCCCCAGCACCAAAATCAGATTTTAATAACCCCCTCTACTGTTCTGTTCTTCCTGTGAGAGAGAGAGAGAGAGAAGGGTGAGAAAGTATTTTTCATTTAGACACCCTCCACCCACCCCCCCAACATCACCTATACACATGTCGTTTGTTGTTCGTTGGCCACATGTCTAAGGAAACTGAATATCTCCTTGTTTTTTAGGACCTGATTTTTACTCTCCCTTTCATCAAGATTTATATATCTGATTTCCTCTTTTTTTTTTTATTTATATTAAAAAAAAAAAAAAAAACCTTCAACCCTTTTCCATCTGGCTTGGTTTCCACCCCAAAGGGATGGGAGAGATAAATTTATGACGTTCATTAATATTCGATATTGGAATGTTTGTCTCCTCTTTTTTTTTATCAGAATATTACACTTTGCTTGATGATGAGTAACCGATAGATAATGTTTGGGGTTTTGCCAAGCAAAAGGAGGAAATTTACTCTCTTGTCTGTCCTGACATTAGAATTTAATGTATTTTTGATTTCTCAATAATAAATTATTATACGCCGCGTTACAGATGTTTTTATCTGACTCATGTAATATTTATACAAGTGTGTGTGTGTGTGAAACAAAACATAAAATTTCTTTTTTTGTTAGTTTAAGAAAAAATTTTTAAATTGGTAAACGTTTTTGACACTAAAACGTTAAAAATATTATGAATAAAACACATGGTAATATGTTTCAATATATTATTTATTTCCAGCTGCAACTGAAATCATCCAGCTCGTTTTTTTATTTTTTATATAAAAATCTGGTGTGAGTGGTCGCACAGCCTTCGGCAAGAGAAAGTTGTGTGCTGTGTTTGTCACATCAGATTTTGTGTGTCGACATATACAGTAGAGTCCCGGTAATCCGAACCTCGCTAATCCGAACTTCCTGTTAATCCGAACTCTTTTTAAGTACGATTTTTTTTTTTTTTTTTAAGAGGAATATAAATGAAAATTAGACATTAAAGGAACTTTATTTTATTATTATTATGAAATATTTATTTAGAGTTTACTATCACCGACAAGTTTCACGCTTTACAACGTTATAAATACGACTTTATTATCAAAATTAACTAATTCAAGCTTACAATTCCGGTTAATCCGAACTTCCCGATAATCCGAACGACCCTATGACCCAATTAGTTCGGATTAACGGGACTCTACTGTATTTAGTTTCAGCCGATATTTTAGAATTCAAGATGTAAAATTTATAAACATGTGAAAATATTTATATTTTGTTACAATGAGAACAATTTCTCCTCTCTCCTATGAAGTACAAGAGTAAAGTCGTCTTCAGAAGATTTCATTGGCAAAATGAGAATATACATTTTAAAGATCATCTAAAAAATAATTGATTTTTGAATTTTAATCAAAACCGTTTGAGTGAATTTTGAGAAAATCGAAAAAAACTAAAAAAGTGCATCAGCAACATGGGCGTCCGCAGGGGGGGCAACCAGGCACTTGCCCCCCCCCCCGGAAAATTAAAATGATACAAAAAAATGTATAAAACAAAAAAAAATACAAAAAAACCGTTCACAGTATACATCCACCTTGCCGCGGTGAGAAATCTTTAAATACTAAGAGATGTATAACATTATTAATATCAAAATACGTTTTTTTTAACTTATCTGGAAGTGACTTGCCCTAGGGATGAAACGATACGAGTAAATACAAGTACTTACTCGATACTTTTCGTTCGATACCAAGTACTTTTGGAATCGATACTTTGGAATCGAGTACTAAGTAAGTATCGGTCAAAAATACTCGTATCGATACTCGGTCCAAGATTAGTTAGGCCTGAAGAACATTTACGACCATTTGTTCTTATTTACAATAGAAATAAGTGGAATGGTTTATACCAATGTATTTTACTCTTTTTACTTTCTCTTAGCCTATATATGAAATATATAGAGAGAGAAAGTATTATGATCATGTCAAAAATTCGATGTCGAGATTTTGATGGATATACATGTTTTGAGGTCCCCTGAGTCCAAAAAAGTGGGTCCCGCAAATTGGTCTGTGTGTATGTATGTGTGTGTGTGTGTATGTATGTATGTGTAGACAGATTTTTAGCATGAAGGAATTGAGCTACCGGATTGAAATTTTATATTTAACTTAGGTACCTTCCCACACGCTCAAAATAAGCTTTTGAACAAAATCGGCCAAAAAGTACTAGTACTTTACTGATGTACTTTTTCAGTTTTTTTCGATTTTCTCAAAATTCCCTCCAAGGATTTTTTTTAAAATTCAAAAATCAATTATTTTTTAGATGCTCTTTAAAATGTATATTCTCATTTTGCCGTTGAAATCTTCTGAGACCACTTTACTCTTGTTCTTTTAGCATGAAGGAATTGAGCTACCGGATTGAAATTTTATATTTAACTTAGGTACCTTCCCACACGCTCAAAATAAGCTTTTGAACAAAATCGGCCAAAAAGTACTAGTACTTTACTGATGTACTTTTTCAGTTTTTTTCGATTTTCTCAAAATTCCCTCCAAGGATTTTTTTTAAAATTCAAAAATCAATTATTTTTTAGATGCTCTTTAAAATGTATATTCTCATTTTGCCGTTGAACTCTTCTGAAGACCACTTTACTCTTGTTCTTCATAGGAAAGATAGAAATGGTTGCCATGGTAACGGAATTTAAATCTTTTTCTTTTTATTAGATTAAAAATCAATTATTATTTAAATTCCCATTTATTTTTTTTTTTTTTATTTCTGTTTTAATTGTTTCAAAGAAAACATATATGTCTCTCTCTCTCTCACTTGCAAACATTATCGTCTCTCTCTACTCTTTTTAAATTCCCTTTCCACCTTATCTTCGCATAGGAACAATGTTAATTTCCTATAGGGATTTGTATGTTAATTTCGATTCAAAAGGGGGTCCCCTTTAGAACTTTTTAGGCATTTAAAATTTTTTTTTCCAATTCTTATGAAATTTTGTATTTATTTACGATTCTATATTGTGTATAAAATGTCCAAATATGAGATTAAAATTTTGAAAAATAACCATAGTTTATTTGAAGCAGTCAACATTTAAAATGCAAGTTTGAAACTAAGGTGCTATCGGAAACTAAATATATCTCGACACAAAAAATCTGGTGTGACCAGCACAGTGTGCAACTTTCTCTTACCGAAGGGTAAGAGAAAGTTGTGTGCTGTGCGCCAGTCACACCAGATTTTTTATTGGAGTATTCATCTGGAAAACATCTTGAAAAATTATTATTTTCCGGTAGCACCTCTAACGCCGGCCATTCACGATCGCTCCATCCGTCCAAATGGAGCGATGTCACTCCAAAAACTGACCGTGAGTGGGGAAAAACAAATGAATGTCGTGTAGTGAATGGATGACATCCGTTTGGAGCGATCGTGAATGGCCGGCTTAAAACTGAATTTTTTTCTTAGTCGTTTTTTTTTTTTTTTTTTTTTTTTTTTTTTAAGAACTTGTTGTTTTATGACTGTGGATTCGCAAAGACTTTGCAACCAGGAGATTAAATAAAAAAAATATTTTATTTTATTTCTATTTGCCGACATTTCGGTCGCCAATCACGACCTTCATCAGGGCAAATATTGTTAATTATACACGATCTTAGGTATTTTAATATTCATTGCAATTAAATATACAATTTCTTTTTACTTTGTATTTGTACAAAAATATTATCATAATCGTAGGTCTCCGATGATGAAGGTGGTGATTGGCGACCGAAACGTCGGCAAATAGAAAATAAATAAAATATTTTTTTTATTTAATCTCCTGGCTGGAAAGTCCCTGCGAATCTTGATAATATAGACCCTAAGAACTTACTGCTGTTTTTGCTTCTTTTTAATTGTACGAAAAAATTGACCGATACGAGTAAGTATCGATACTTTTCAATCGATACCGAGTAGGTACTCGATACTTTGCGACCGATACCTGTATCGAGTAAAAGTATCGATACCTCGGTGGTATCGTTTCATCCCTAACTTGCCCCCCTGCAAAAAATCCTTGCCCCCCCTGCAAAAAATCCTGCGGACGCCCCTGATCAGCAAAGTACTAGTATTCTTTCGTCGATTTTGTTGAAAAGCTTCGTGTTCCGTCCCAGGAGAGTGCCTAACTTAAATATAAAAATTCAACTTTCTAGCTTTTTTCGTTTTTGAGATATTTTGTTTACAAACACACAGACAAACAAAGTCAAGAAAACCACTTTTTTTTATTCAGGGGACCTCAAAACGTGTATATCCATCAAAATCTCGACATCAAATTTTTGACATGATCGCAATACTTTCTCTCTCTATATATAACATATATACATAGTAAAGATAAAGTAAAAATTAGCACTCCAATCGTAGATAAGTCAATCTTTTATCCTTCTTAAATCAAGGGCGGATACAATATTTTATATTTCTTTAACTTGCCAATAATCATTCGTGCAAATCTCTTAATTACTACCAAAATAATTACACTGGTCTGCATGAAAAAAAAAACTGAATGGAATTTTTTTTGACTTTTTCTTATACGTAGTTTTTTAATCACTGAAACTGGGAAAATTAACTAAAACATTCCATTACGTCAGGTATTTTGTAAAACGCATATTCAGGTCTCTAAAAAAACAGACGTTAAAATTTAAAAAATAAACAAATGGGTGTTAAAAAGTAATATAAAAACAATCAGCGTTAAAAAAAATGCCAAGTTTTAACAGCGACGTTAACATGTTGCTTTTATTTCAAAGTTATCAAAATCATAACCTTACTTTTTAGGTTAAACACGACGTTAAAATATTAAAGCCACCCCCTAGACATGGCATTAATTTTTAACACTAAATGTTAACGCTTTGGCTTTAAAGTTTTTATTTACAGAATGGCTATTTGAGGCAAGGAAGTGATTTTAAATAGCATTTTTTTTACGCTTACATTACTTTTTAACACCCATTTATTTATTTTAAATTTTAACGCCTGTTTTTAGAGAATAGACCTGAATAAGAGGAAGCAAAAGTATACTTGTATATTTAATTCGTTAATTGCCCATCATAGAAATTACCGATCCCCTTATTGTTATTTGGGTTGCCGAAAATACCACGCCCCCCCCCTCCCTGCCCCGTATGAAAGCAAATCTCTCTTTTAAGTTGGCGTTCGTTGTTCATTGAGCTAAATTTAAATGGTGAGGTCAGTGAGAGAGAGAGAGACTCGAGTCATGCAATTCTTTCTTAATGACAGAAATAATAATGATTTATGGCTAGAGTGCACTTCCCTTTCCCGATCTATCTATCTTTTGCAATCCTTAATCTAAAAGAAAAGAAAAAAAAAAAGGAAATTTATTTTAACGTTTCGGTTATGTCACATACGTAGTGTCCTTGGGAAATGGCGTCTGTTAAAGGAAAGAGAGAGAGAGGGAGGAATTATAATGTAAGTAATGATTAAAAAGAGTAGAGATACCAACTTCAAAATCTGGTGGGACGACGCGCAACTTTTTAACTCATTATTTTTTCATAATAATTATTTTTTTATATTACAAATTTTATTTTTTTTTTGGTCCAACCGAAACAAGATTTTCAGCCGAAACAGAAACCGAAACCCTTGTATTTCCTATAAAAAAATTAATATCATTTTTACCTTTTTTTTTTTTTTTTTTTTTTTCAAAATTTTTTCCGCCCACAAAATTTTTTCCCCTCCCATGAAAATCATTTTACCTTTTTTTTTTTTTTTTTTTAGGGAGACTAAATACCTTTTCCGCTTTTGCAAATCATTTGACTTTTTCTCATCACATCTTTTCAGACTCAGGTTTCGGCTACTTTGAAGCCAGGAATTACTCCGAAACCAGAATTTTTGGCCGAAACCGTACAGAAACTGAATATTATTCGGTCGATTCCTAATTTTTTTACATTTTTCACATTAATTACATTTTCACATTTTTTACATTAATTACATTTTTACAATAATTAGATTTTTTCATTTTTTACATTAATTACATTTTTACAATAATTAGATTTTTTTTTTACATTAATTACATTTATAATTAGATTTTTTGCTTTTTTTTACATTAATTTTTGACATTTTTTACATTAAATGGATTTTTTACAATAGGCCTAATTAGATTTTTTTCATTTTGACAACTTTTACATTAATTACATTTTTTAATCATCTTGAAAATTTTAAATTAAACACTGAAAAAAAAACGACCCTGTAAAATTAAAGTGAAATCCCCTTCAAAAAACATTCCCATAAAATTAACAGAGTTTCCTTTTATTTTTACATGAAATCTCCTCAAGTTCTTTTTGACAAAATCTTCCTGTAAAAATGAAAAAATTTCCTTTTAAAATTACGGGAAATACAGGGTTTCGGAATGAGATTTCGAACGGATTTCCATTGATTTTACAATGTTTTTTTGAGATGGAAAAAAGAAGGCATCCCTTTTGAGCCTCCTAAGCGTTTCCTGTAGCTACTCTCTCCATAAGGGTGTAAAATTTCATTTCGAAATTTCGATGTGAAAATTTCATCATAATAAATTATTTTATATACTGTAATGTATATACTCAACACTTTCAACTTTCTAATCGACGCCCTTGAATATATATTCATATGAAAAATAAATATTTTGATTTATATGATATACTTTTATTGCGTGAGTATCTATAATAATAATATTTATATTTCATACTAGATTCGTACCGTCTCATAAATTATTTAGAAATAAAGATAATAATAATAATAATTTTAAAAAAATATTATCTTGACACTGAATTTTTATTTAATTAAAGGGGGGGGGGGGTATTCGTTGGTTATTTAGTAAAAATATAATTAATATTGTGGCGACCACGAGCTTCCCGAGTTGGGACAGACAGTCTTTCTGATTTTTGTAAGTCTGTCTCTTCCTACCTCTTTTCAACTGATGTCAGACCGTGCGGCGGGCCGGCCTGTTCTATCCCTCTTGAGTACAGTGGTCTTTAGAAGATTTCAATGCCAAAATGAGAATAAACATTTGAAAGAGCATCTAAAAAATAATTGATTTTTGAATCTAAAAAAAATAAGAACTTTTTAAGGGGCTACGGGAGCGAAGTGGTTACGCATGTTTTTCCCGCTAAGATGGCGTTGTGTGCCATAAAAAGTATGCCCAAAAAATCAAGTAATTCAAAAATTTGCCAAGAGATGTCAGAATGGTAGCTAATAATTTAGGTTGATTTTCATTGATCTTTTAACAATAAATACTTTATAAATGTTATTATATATTATGTATCTTTTATAAAAATACATAAATATAGGCCAGATATAGGCTAATAAGCGATCGGCTGTTAGACTAGCCTGCCATCTATTGCAAGAATGCTGAACTAATTTGACAGTTGGTTTTTAAATAAATCATCTAAGCTTATTTTAAAAATTTCTTATTTAATATGTGATTAATAATAACAATAAATTCATTTTTAAATTTAAAAAAAATTCAAAGATTATTGGGACAGATTGTTTTTTTGTATTTGCTTGATAACAAAAAAATTAATTACGATAATTTTTTAATAAGCATTCAAAAAATTATAGCTCGATGTCCCAATAATCTCTTATGAATTTAATTCATTTAAAAAAAAAAACCGCATTGAAAAATTCCTTATAATACTCTAGTTTTTTTTTTTTTTTTTTAAGTATGTTTAGACGTCGCTCCTGAACCCCCTTAACAATCAAATGACGTCATTTTCATTAACAATTCTCTTTTACATCATTTTCTTTAATTTTCTGACTAAAACTATTCAATTTTCTTTTTTTGTGCCCTCGACTGAATCATTTTCTATCATTTTTAATTCATACTTTTTTCTCTCAAATTTCTCTAAAAGGGAGATTTATCCAAATTTATTCATATGTTTTCCAATCAATTGTTTGTTTATCCTAATGTCATTAAGACCACTAATGACATATCAAAACAATGGTGGCCATTTTTTTTTCCCTTAAATATGGAGAAATAACCTCTTTTAACCTCTTATTTTTTTTGACAGATGACACTTTTGACATTTAGGCTCCCACCCACGAGTTACGTCATCATTATAACATATTCTTTGATGAAATATTATGATTATTCTCTTTGTTTTTGATTTTTAAATATATTAAATAATAAATTTATATTTATATCTATTTAATTGTCCATCTTTTACGTCATCAAAATTTTTTTGAATATAATCGCTTTGACCTGTTTGATTGTATTTTTTTTTTTAAATTAATTGATTGAATAATCGTAGAATCTCTTTAGCCAAAAATTTTGATTTTGATTATTTTGATTATTAATAAACTACATATTTATATATCTTAATTAATTATCTGAAACATTTCCTTAAGGAAAAGAAAGCAGGCCGTGCAACTAGTTGTTATTAATAATTTAAGATAAGTAGTGTAATGAATTAGATAAGAAACGAACGCACCCCTAAAAGAAGGGAATTCGCCTTTATATACTATCCGCATAGCTTGCCTTCGGCGTCCCTGTTGCTCCAAAAGTTCATTCTTACGTAATTTGGCCTTAACGGTGATGATGTACAAACATTTTCATTAAATTAAAAACAAAAAAACATTCCTTTAACGATTTAAAGTGAGTTTGCGTGTTTATAAAAAGTCATTTTAAGGATAAGACGAAAATTTTCAATAAAATAGAATTAAACTTTTCTATTTTCTAAATGTATTTTTATAATTTCTCTCTTCTTGTAGATTAATCAATATATTTGATTTTAATATACTTCTTTCTCTCTCTTCTATTTTTTAAGTTAATCGGCTTAAAAGATTTTTTTTTTTTTTTATTCTACTGTGCTTGCTTGCTGTTTGTTATTCTTTATTCATTTAAAATAAAAAAAAAAAAAAGTCAAGGATCAAAAACCCCATTCAATTATAAACGTGAGGGCTCCAAATAGAGAGAGAGAAAATTTGAATATAGAAAGGGCAGGCGAAATAAATTTATTTTTTTTTTTTTGTTGTCTTTGAGAAGATTTTGTAAATGTCAGGGCCGTCGAGAGTTTTGCCGCGCTAAGAAATAAATATCTTAAAAGCATTCAGGTGAGAAAGAGAAGAAAAAATAAAAATTTGTTAAAATTTCGATTCTATATTTAAAACATCTTCAGGGATGTAGTCGATTTTAATTTTTTTCTTCACGTTATTTTATAACTGTTTATTGAACTATAAGCAAAAAAAAAAAAAATTATTGTGTGGTTTTATGAAACCACGATGCAAGTGAAACTTTTTTTTTTTCGGATCGTAGGCGTTTATTTTCAGAAATTTATTCAATTAAGGGTATTAAAATCGCGTTTTTAATCTTAACTTTGAATAATTGGAAAATGGGAAATCAATAGACGAATGTTAAAAACTGAGAACAATATTTATTTAGCAATTGAAGATTTGAATCATTTTAAATTATTTTAAAAATTATATTTTATTAATATAATTAAATCTCATAATTATTTTTTTATAATTCGTCATATATATTAAATTTCAACTTTCCTATATTTGTCGTCACGGCTTGTGACGTCATGGCTTGTAACGCGACATGCTGGTAGAAGAGCGAAAAAATTTGAGGGGATAAAATAAAAGTTTCTCTTTAAAAAACCCATGGTATCCCACTTGATATTCATTTAATGTACAGGTGAGGGACAATATTAAGTCCCACCCATGCGTTATCTGCTTGTCATTAATTGATTGTTTTTATAAAAAGAAAATGAAAATCTTTAATGGAAATTTTCTAGTTTCCCATTAAAAAATATATATTTTTTTTTTTTTAACAATGAAATTATCACAAGTAGAAAACGCATGGGTGGGACTTAATATTGTCCCCCACTGTACCATCTTCAGATACAAGTGCTTATATATCAATAAATGATACAGTGGAATAAATTAGGGTCCGACCGAAACCGAATTTAATCTTTAGGTTAGGCCGAAACCATATCATTTTACTTTTTTTTTTACTTTCTCTTACCTCTATATATGTTAATATAGAGAGGGAGACAGTGGCGGATCCAGATGAGTTTCTCGGGCAGGGGGGGTAATCTAGTGTGACTGGTCGCACAACACACAATTATTTCTTATTATCGGTAATTTAAAGGTGCATTCTGTAGTTATTTACCAGAATATACATACAAATCAAATTTGTAAGTATTACACTGTAAAAAATCTGGTGTGACTGGCGCACAGCACACAACTTTCTCTTACCTTCGGTAATCGAAAGTTGTGTACTGTGCTTGTCACACCAGATTTTTTGTGTCGACATGTATTTAGTTTCCGACAGTAGGGTACAATTGAATTCAAGATGTAAAATTTATAAGTATGGCAAAATATTTATATTTTGATACCATGACAACCATTTCTCCTATCTTTTCTATGGAATACAAGAGTAAAGTGGTCTTCAGAAGATTTCAATCACAAAATGAGAATATACATTTTATAGAGAATCTAAAAAATAATTGATTTTTGAATTTAAAAAAAAATCGTTGGAGCAAATTTTGAGAAAATCGAAAAAAACTGAAAAAGTGAATCAGTAAAGTGCTAGTATTCTCTGGCCGATTTTGTTCAAAAGCTTCGTGTCACGTCCCATGGGGGTGCCTAACTTAAATATAAAATTTCAACCTCCTAGCTCTTTTCGTTCTTGAGATATTTTGTTCACAGACACACACACAGACACACACACAGACAGACAGACACACACACACAGACAGACCATGTCGCGAAAACCACTTTTTTGGATTCAGGGGACCTCAAAACGTGAAGATCCATCAAAATCTCGACATCGAATTTTTGACATGAATCCAATACTTTCTCTCTCTATATATATATTACATATATACATAGGTAAGAGAAAGTAAAAAAATCTTAATTTTAGTGTGTTTTTGAATACTAAATTTACAAATTTCCCTTGTAAATGATATCTACTATGCATTTATCTACTAAATTTACAAATGTATGCGTTCAAATATTTAAAACAAACATTTTAAAATTACAATTTTCTTCGAAAAATAGAGTATGTATTGTAATTTTACAAACATTGTATAATATTTTTCGTTAAAAATTTGTAATTTTTCAAAAGCAGTTTGAAATTTCTAAAATTATCACATAATTGCACTCTAATTTTCAAACGACTTTCGAAAATTCAATACATTTGTAAATGGTTTTTGCAAAGATTTATTAAATTTAGTATGTTTTTGTGTAGGAAATATGCTTTCTAAACAATTGTAAAATTACAAAATATTTTTTACAGTGTAGTTTTTAAAATTTTATATTAAAAATACAATTTTTTTCCCAAAAAATATTTTTCTCAAGTCTAGGAGGTTGGGGGGGGGGGGTAATTATCTTCCCCCCTTGATTAATACAAGCTATTATATTATTTATTATTATTTTCTTTATAAGACTTTAGCAATCAATTAGAAAATTGCTCACTGTGGCTAATATTCGCGCCTCCCCTAAGACTAGCCCGCGTCTCACAGTTTGGAAAACGCTGGGTAAGAGAATATCTTTTATATATCGACAGAAAAAAAAATCTGGTGTGACAAGCACAGAACAAAAAAATATTTGAAAATAATATAAAAGGGCGTGGCTCACAGATTGGATTCAAATTTTCTAAATAATATCCCAAAGGGTTGAGAGAATTTTGTGTTTTTTTTTTTTTATTCAATTAGCCGGAAACTGTTTCCATATTCGAATTATGATCACATATTTGGAGAGAGTATTAAACTGGGTGTGGCATTTTAAGGTAGCTGCTCTCTCTCTCTCTCTCTCTCTCTCTCTCTCTCTCTCTCTCTTCTCTTATTCAATGAACAATCATGATGATTATAAAAAAAAAAACATCCTCTATAAGCATGCATTATTACTCAAATGATTTCATTTCCGAAAAAGAGAGGGGGGATGTTAATCGTATTCCATTGGCCGAATCAAATCCCCCCCCCCCCTCCCTCTCTCTATTTAACAACACTCAAATCAATAAATTTAAAAAATTTGACGGTGGCATCATATAACCACTCGAATTAATTTTTAAAGGAAATATATGAACAAATTTTGTTAGGTCACGAAAAATAAGTAATACCTGATTATAGAAATTCTAAAAAAATAGACTATTATATGGACCCTGTTACGCATAGTGTGTCAAGCGCCAGCTACCGAGATATGAGAAAATTAAGGGGGGCTCGGAAGTGAAGGTGTTACGCATATTTTTCCCGCTAAGAGGGCGTAGTGTGTCATAAAAAGTATGCCCAAAAAATCAAGTAATTCAAAATGTTGCCAAGAGATGTCAGAATGGTAGCTAATAATATTTAATGCATTTGGTTGATTTCCATTGATCTTTTAATAATAAATACTTTATAAATGTTATTATATATTATGTATCTTTTATAAAAGCATAAAAATATATAAATATAGGCCAGATATAGGCTAATACTATATCGGCTGTTAGACTAGCCTGCCATCTATTGCAAGAATGCTGAACTAATTTGACAGTTGATTTATAAATAAATCATATAAGCTTATTTTAAAAATTTCTTAATCAATAAATTATAGCTCGATGTCCTTATGAATTTAATTCATTTAAAAAAAAAAAACCGCATTGAAAAATTCCTTAAAATAGTCTAGTTTTTTTTTTAAGTACGTTTAGACGTCGCTCCTGAACCCCCTTAACATTAAAGTTTTTTGTTTTCATTGGATTCTATATAATTTTTGTTGTCAATTGTGCAAATAACATTAAATATAAATTTTTTTAGGGCATATTTCACAAAAAAATACTATTAATTATAGCATTTGAAACAATATTCCGTGCTTAACTCAATTTTTAATTTTTTTGGCGCTTGACACATGCATAGCAGGGTCTATATATTAAAGAATGTTTTTAGAATTTCTTCTTAGCTCTCTGGACCCTCCTCAGCCGGCTCGGGCCCGCCTGTGGCGGTCCTTCGCCTATTATGAAAAAAAAATCTGGTGTGACTGGTCTTACATTCGTTTATCGAAAGTTGTGTTCTGTGCTTGTCACACCAGATTTTTTGTGTCGACATATATTTAGTATCCGCCGATATATTATAATTCAAAATGTAATAAAATTTATAAACGGGGAAAATATTTATATTCTGTTACCTTGGCAACCATTTCTCCTATCTTTCCTATGACTTACAAGAGTAAAGTGTGCTTCAAACAATTTTAAGGACAAAATAAGAATATACATTTTAAAGAGCATCTAAAAAATAATTGATTTATGAATTTTAAACAAAATCGTTGAGAGAATTTTAAAATAATCGAAAAAAAACTGAAAAAGTACATCAATAAAGTACTAGTACTCTTTGGCCGATTTTGTTTAAAAGCTTATTTTCACGCTCCCGGGGGGGTGTTTAACTTAAATATGAAATTTCAACTTTCTAGCTCTTTTTGTTCTTGAGATATTTTATTCACAGACAGACACACACAGACACACAGACAGACCATGTCGCGAAAACCACTTTTTTAGATTCAGGGGACCTCAAAACGTGAAGATCCATCAAAATCTATTTTTCTTCTTCTCTCTTTAAATATATAGGCCTATATATTACATTTATACATAAGTAAGAGAATGTTTTTTACATTTTGTGGCTTTCAGGTACAATTCACCTAAGATTATAAAGATTGTTACATCTGTGACAATCTCAATTGAATATAATCAATTCAAATGAGATTTTTACAGATGTAACATCTTAGTTGAATTGTACCTGAAGAAGGCCACAGAATGAGTGGCCGAAACATTGTAATTTTTACAAATAAACCACAGTTAAACCGAAAATCAAATTATTTTATTAATTTTATTATTTTTAATTTGAGAGAATTAATTACTAAAATTAATTAGCTTTAATTTTTTCATAGGCCCTTGGGGCTTGGTGTAGAGGTTAGCATATACCAAAAGTCGCGGGTTCGGACCCCAGGCAGTCCGATGATTTTATTTAAGCCATTCGGATACCAGATGGCTTAAATAAGAATGCCTGGACCCCCCAATAGATATTATCATAAACAACGGGTATCGTAAGGTCTTATATGGCCTAAGTTGCCGAAAAGACTGTGTGAATGAGAAAAAAAAAAATTCTTTTATAGAACCCAATGTACCAAACGTCGCGGGTTCGGACCCAGGCAGTCCGATGATTTTATTTAAGCCATTTGGATACCAGATGGCTTAAATAGAAATGCCTGAACACCAAATTGATTTATTAATTACAACGGTTATCGTCAGAGTCTTATATGGCCTAAGTTGCCGAAAAGACTGTGTGAATGTGTGTGTGAGTGTGAATGAGAAAAAAGTGTGAACCCAATGCTTTCTTTCCTATGGAGAAATTTTCAAGAATTTTTGGAACTTTTTGAGGGTGTGGGAATCCGAATATTTTTCCTAAATTCTCGATAACGTCCAACTATAAATTTCATTTACAAATACCAAATGAGAATTCGTCAAACAGATAGTGACAGGTAGACTGCGCTGATTAAAAAAAAAAAAACAAAGAATATATATTTATAGGCCTATGTAGCCTAAGTCTTTATTGAAATTTTTTTATCAATCTTGGGGGAATGACGTGCCCCTGTGCTTGTAGGCCCTAAAGGTGAATTAATAAAAAGAAAACAATTTCATAATTAAGAAAAGGCGAAGGACCGCCACAGGCGGCCCCGAGCCAGCTGAGGAGGGTCCTGAGGGCGGAGAAGAAATTCTAAAAACATTCTCTAATATATGGACCCTGTTATGCATTAGTGTGTCAAGCGCCAAAAAAAAATTAAAAATTGATTTAAGCACGGAATATTGTTTCAAATGGTATAATTAATAATATTTTTTATGAAATATGCCCTAAAAAAATTTATATTTAATGTTATTTGCACAATTGACAACAAAAATTATATATAATCCAATGAAAACAAAAAACTTTAATGTTAAGGTGCGCGTCTCGAAAAACGGTTAGAACACTATAGACTACCGAGTTACTCTAGGCGGCAAAAGATGGCGTCAGTTTTCTACATAGGGATACAAGAGATTTTTTCCATTTCATTCTAGAGCTTCCAGCAGCTAATTAATTAAAGACAAAAAATTTATTATTTTTTAGCACAATGATTACTAATTTAATTATCTACAACTTATAGAGCTACTTTTTTTAAATATCTTTTATTTAATGCGATTAATCTAAAAAAAAAATTTTTTTTTCGAAAATCAAAAAAAGGGCTTCTATAAGTTGTAGATATTTTAAATAGCTTTAATTTTAAAAAAATTTGAGGTCGATAGCTTCAAAATTGTGGCAGCTGGAAAGTCCCAAAATTAGCACCCCGAGACGCGCACCTTAATTTTCTCAAAACTCGGTAGCTGGCGCTTGACACACTAATGCGTAACAGGGCCCATATATAAAACCCACTTTTGATTTGATATTTCCTCAATGTTCAGAAGACAGTGGCCCTTAATAAACAAATAAAATATTTCAAATTCAAATTAAAAAAAAAAAAAATTCAGAGTGGGATAGAGAGAGAGAGAGAGAGAGAGAGGGCAAGCACCGCCTTGTGTGTTGTCCTTGGCTTGCGAAAAATGCTCTCTTCTCTTTCCCTCTTCCCCTCGCGTGTGGTTGAAACAAAAAAAAAGAGAGAGAAGCTGGCAAACAAATCAAGGCCAAATATTTGGCCCGAGTCCATTATCAACAACAACAACAACATATACGTATTTCCCGGTTAATAAGACAAGTTCCAAGTTCGGCCACCATGTGGCAGCACCGAACCGAGATGGGGTGAACAAAAGAAGAGGGGAGAGAGAAAGAGAGAGAGAGAGAGAAAAAATACCTAGGGGAAGTATAAAAAATCAATCTTTTTTTCTGGGCGGTGCTTTAGCAAGGGTGTGGTTGGTGAAAATGGTTGGTGGTGGGGGGAGAGAGAGAGAGGAGAAGGGAAGAATAAAAACCTGGTAGTGGGGGGTGGGGGAAATATCTGCATTTGAAAAAAAAAAAGAGTGAATAGAGGGATCCTCTTGAAATTTGGTATCTATACAATTTCTTATATGCTTAGTTAGTGAATAATTTTTTTTTTTTTTTTTTTTAATAAAAAAATTATTGGTGTGACTAACACATTGATGGAATATAAAAGATATTCTCTTATCTACATGTATATACCATGCCGGCTTTAGGATTTTAGCGCCCCGATGTAGAACAGTAATTGACGCCTTACAACCAGGGGCGTATATAGAAATTTTTTCGCGGAGAGCGGGGGAGAGAGGCCTGAACTCAAAAATTTTTCTGCGGGAAATTTTTTTTTTAAAGAAACAAAATTTTTGCCGCCCTTCAAAAATTTTTTTCTTAAAAAGACCTTTTTTTAATCTTATCTTAATGATACTGTAATTTATTAAACATTTAATATTAAATATTCTATATATTTCTATGTAAATGAAACACACATAAAAATCATTTTAATCAAATTAATACAAATAAAATAAAGACAAAAATTCAATTAAGGTGTGGTGGCTATGATGATAATTCAGAGAGGAAGGGCAGAGGCAGCCAAAAGGAAATAATTCTGAATGCTACAACAATTTTCCGGAGACGTTTCGGTGCATTTATTAGTGCTCCATTTTCAGTCCTTTCTATAATAGGACATACACATCAATATAAAAATCTGGTGTGACTGGCGCACAGCACACAACTTTCTCTTACCTTCGGTAATCGAAAGTTGTGTTCTGTGCTTGTCACACCAGATTTTTCGTGTCGAAATATATTTAGTTCCCGACAGTACGGAACATATGAATTCAGATGTAATAAAATTTATAAGTTTGGGAACATATTTATATTTTGTTACCATGGCAACCATTTCTCCTATCTTCCCTATGAAATACAAGAGTAAAGTGGTCTTCAGAAGATTTCAATCGCAAAATGAGAATATACATTTTAAAGAGCATCTAAAAAATAATTGATTTTTGAATTTAAAAAAAAATCGTTGGAGCAAATTTTGAGAAAATCGAAAAAAACTGAAAAAGTACATCAATAAAGTACTAGTACTCTTTGGCCGATTTTGATTAAAAGCTTATTTTTGCGGTCCCGGGGGGTGTTTAACTTAAATATAAAATTTCAACCTCCTAGCTCAATTCCTTCATGCTTAAAATTGAACACACACACACCCACCCACCCACCCACCCACCCACACACACACAGACAGACCATGTCGCGAAAACCACTTTTTTGGATTCAGGAGACCTCAAAACGTGAAGATCCATCAAAATCTTGTCATCGAATTTTTGACATGAATCCAATACTTTCTCTCTATATATATTACATATATACATAGGTAAGAGAAAGTAATATACATGTATATATCAAATATAATGTAACAATATGAAATAACTTACAATTGTTTTTTTGTGTTCAGAATTAAGGCTCAAACAGACAGAACGCGAAATTCGCGTCGCTTGGCGTTTTTTCAACGCCGCGAAAGGGCGCGAAATGTTGTATAAGGCAAGACTGAATCATCCCCGTCACACAGGGGGCGAACTTACGCGGCGTAAACGCTCTCTTTCGCGCGACAGCTTCTTCGAGTTGTACAAATTTACAACTCCTTCGCGCGAACAGGCGAACTATCATCAAGATGAGTAATGAAATAAAAAAACTTAGAGTTAAAAACACTTGTTTTTTCGCCTCTAACTAAATAAAAGTAAATAATATTAAAGTTATATTATAATCTATATTTAATAAGACTGTAATAAATATGTTTTTTGTTGGCAGCCAATCTATGATTAGTAAAAAGTCCGAATCGAGGTAATTGAATAGTATTATCTTATTCTAATTTACAAGCCTCGAAAAATATTTAATCAAAGTTATCATTAATAAAAGAAGATTTAAATAAAATCTAATTTTGCAATGATATTCTATTTCTTTCGTAATATAATACTTTATTTATAAAATATTTATAAATACATTAAATAAATGTTGTTGAAACATATACACAATACCGGATCGTACGTCCAGATTACGCTTCCTGTGTGGCTTAGCAAAAACGCCTTACGCCGCGAAATGCGCGCGTAGCCTGAGCGTCGCGAATTTCGCGTTCTGTCTGTTTGAGCCTTAAGTCTAAAATTGTTTGATATATACATATGTCTTTAATTGGTTACAATTGAACATGTATATTGTTGAACTGGCATACAATGTTTGACAAGTGTACCAAACGTGGTAAGGGCACACTGAGCGCAAATCGGTGGAACCGTGGTTCGACTCCCGGCGGCACACCCTTACATCTTTTTTCGGTTACATGAAGTAATATCTAATTGTATATATAGTACTCTTTGGTCGATTTTGATTAAAAGCTTTTTTAGATTCAGGGGACCTCAAAACATGTATATCCATCAAAATCTCGACATCGAATTTTTGACTTGAAACCAATACTTTCTCTCTCTATATATTAACATATATATATAGAGATATAATAATGTTTAATGGCTGGAGATTTTTGCTCTTAGGGGCCGTGAACGCTATAAACAAAAATTTTTTGCCTCAGTTAATAATTTTTATTTAATTAAGTTATCTTTGTGTTCAAAGCAAGTTTTTGCGGTTAAACGTGTTTGTGTTTGGTATTTATCCTGTTTTTCAAAAAAAAGTTCAATTTTATTTCTTATTTCTACCCCCTGGGTTAAAATTAGCCCATGGGGGACCAAGACATTAATCTCCCTGGAGATGGGGGCGGGGAGTCGGACGTTTCTTTCGCCATTGTATCCGCCCTTAGTGTAGTGAATAATCCCGCGTTGGACCAAGTTTCTTCAAATAAAAGAAAACATGAAGATGCTGAGGAAGATCGTTTACCTACTAAACTGACGCAAGGCCAAGACAAGGAAATACAGAGAGAAGAAGTAATTTTGTCCAAGGAAACAGACTCTTCGTTATCTGCAGATAGTACACAAAATCTTGCCGGTGAGAGTAAAAACAATATGAAAATAAAATATCATTTATCATGCATAAACAATGTATATGAGCAAACCGATTTGGGCCCTTATTACCTGTATGTGGGAAATATGGAGATATCGAGCAAAAGAATACATCCAATGTTTATTGCCAAACAGATTAGGTTAAATAGTTTAGAGCTATATAAAGCTATTTTAGAAATAAAAATAATAGACAGGTACACAGTAAAAATAGAAATAAATAATTATATTAGTGCAAATAAAATAAAAAATATGACAGCATGGAAAGAAAATAGCCTAGTTTGCTATATTCCGCATTTTATGTTGGTCAGACAAGGTCTCATAAGAGACGTGGATTATTCGTTAACGGAGGAAGAAATAATAGAATACGCTAGATCATATCAGCCGATTATTAAAGCACGGCGAATATTTAAAAAAGTGGGAGATAATAGGGTCCCCACTCCACTGGTCATACTTACGTTCAGGGGTCAGCAAATTCCTAAAGAGGTTAAGATTCTTGAGGTAAATTGCAAGGTAGATGTCTTCATACAAAAAGTCGCTCAATGCCAATTTTGCTACAATTTCGGTCATTTTCAAGCAACGTGTTCTTATAAAACCCAGTCTTCTCATCCCCGTTGTCCTCGATGTGGGGACAATCATAAAATTATTGAGTGCCAGGCTCCGGACCCGACTTGCATAAACTGTAAGGGTAACCATTGTGCTACTGACGAGAATTGTCCTACATTTAAAATCCAAAAAGAAATTAAAAGACTAGTTTCAGAATACTTTATTTCCATCAAAGAGGCCCATTTAATATTAAATAATAACAATACTTATTCAAAAAAGACGTCTAATAATTCACAGATTCTTCGTAATTCTCTCCCTATTCCCCAAAATAATCCCATTGACGTTGCTCCTTCATATTCCCAAATTTCCAGGGGACATAACGAAAAAACAAACGCCTCAAATAGAAAACACAAAATAATAACGGTCCATTCTTCATCAGCTCCAAGAACAATAGAATCCCCTCATTTTGAAACAATACAAAATATCAGCAATAATATTAACCCAAGTTCGCCAATACTATCACACTCAAACTATACAAGGCATATAAATAACCCAGAGAGATTTAATACCATTTTGGAAAACATTGTACACAAAATCATTACTTTAGACATCCCTATAGATTCATTTAACCTTCCTCTGGAAGATTCTGAGTATTTCATTAAAGAACTAAGAAATAATACATACGCAAATGAGGCTATGGAAGCAATTTAACAATATGTTTACGAATGACGTTTTGATTATCTAAGTACAAAATTGTTTGAAGGTTTACATAATTTTCAAATTCAAGCTATTCGTTATGTATTTTTTTTTTTTTTTTTTTTTTTTTGTTAAATCTATTGGACATACAACCATTTTCTAAAATCAGTCTATTTTCTATGATTATTATTTTATTTTATTTATTTATTTAGTTATTTTCTCTAATTTACATTTTCAACTACTTTTTAAAATCAATCCATTGGTTACGCATATTTTTTTTTATAAAGTATTTCATCTACAACTGCATTTTAAAATCTTTATATAGGCTATGCATATTTTTTTCTAATATATTCGTTATACAATTACTTTTTAAATCCAATTTATTTGATTCGCATATTTTTTCGAACTATTTACTGTTTATATTGTTTTTTAACTGTTTACTAAAATCATATTATTTCCTAGGCATTTTTTTTTATAATCAATTATATTTACAACTTCTTTTCAAAACTACTCGATTTGCTAAACTATGTATTAGTTGTACAAGGGCTTTTGAAAATCATGTTATTTGCTATGCATATTTTTTCCAAACTGCTTTTTAATAATCATTTTATTTTTTAGGCATATTTTATTTAATCTTTGAGATATACAGCTACTTTTTAAATTAAATTTACATACTATTCATAATTCTTTTAACCTACTAGATGTTGAAGTCTTGTTTTTTGTTTTCTCAAATATTCTCTTTGCTATGTATTTTTTTTCTAAACTAGTAAATTTACAATTATTTTTTAAACTCAAATTATTTGGTATTCATATTTTTTCTAAGCTGTTAAATATACAATTATTTGATAAGCGTTTATTTTCCAAAATATTATATATACAAGGATTTTTTAAATTTATTATTTAAGGGCTTCCTAAGTTTAGGTATTTAATAGACATAATTGCTTAATAGTTACAATGGATTCGAACTCTACTGAGAATTATTTTGTGATCACTCA
>JAKCPI010022018.1:0-19599 GCA_023213315.1 Euborellia annulipes | reverse complement strand
AGCTTATTTTCACTCTCCTGGAGGGTGCATTAAAAAAGGAGAAAGATGAAATTATTTTGAAATTTTATTCAATTGCTGACATGTGGCGCGTTATTTTAACTACGTATGCTACTCGTAACTACTAAAATGCTTTTTGAGTTATTTTTTTTCGTCAACGAAAACTCAAAAACTATTTGACCACCTTAATATACATACTTAAAAATTTAACTTTATTATTAAATAAAATATAATTTTTTATTTATAATGAAATTCAGTGAGTGAATCAAAAAGCCAAAAGCTCCTCCACTTCACAAATAATGAGTAGGGGACACTTTAGACCGATGAAGCACGTTTTTCTCAACAACTGACTCCATTCATCGTTTCTCTATACATTAAAAAAAATTTTAATGAAGAGAAAAAGAGAAAGAGAAAGAAAAAGAAAAAAAAGGGGACGTCAACACAAGCGTAGCCCTTCCTCAGACTTCAATGTATTTTATGTCCTCTCTCTTTCCACCTTCTTTTTTACCATCCAGCCTTTTCCTAAAATATCTTCTAATATGCGGCTGTATCTATTGAAAGAAATAAAATAAGAATTGCTTCTCTCTTCCCCCAATCGTGTTCCTTTCAAGTTTAGAAAACCTTCACGTGAATCTCTTTCTTCCAACTTTTTTTTCTTTTTTATCTTGCAAGAAAATGGGAAAAGGGGTGAGATCCTTTCTTCTTATATCGATTATTGTTCGCTTCTTATTATTAATAAGTGTAGGGTTTGTAAAAGGTTAAACCCGAAAATAGGCTCACCTTTGTAATTAAATTAAAGGCGTTGATGGTGATGGTCTTATAAAGTTTCTGATATCCCTTCTAACGTTGAAAAAGTCATACACTTTTAGTTTGTTTCGAATGAATTGAACATTTCTCACCTGAACAATATGTTCAAATACTTTTAAAAAAATTATGAAATGTATTTTATATTGGTTGAAGATTAATGAGTGATGCCGAGAACATTTTATGGTGTTTCAATTGAATTTTATATTCTTTAAAATTGATTCATTTGAGAGGAGGGAGGGGGATTACACTAGGCTCATTCGAACTCCTTCCCTTCAAAAAGATTTTTGACTAAGGAATTTATGGTACTTAACTTTTCTTCTCATTATTCATTCTCTTCTGTGTCAAAAAAATAAATATATATGAGTTAATACAGAAAAAATTCTATGTTCTATGTTCGGAAATGCTTCTTTCACAATGTGTCTGTCATTTTATTTTTTTCACTAAATAATATAAATAATATTTAGTACATCTATATTATAATAAATTATATCTCTGAATTTGCACACAACTCACTAATACAAAGTGCTGTTTTGGGAAACAAAAAAAATTTGAGTTGATTTTTTTTTCCCAAACTAGGGGCGGATTAATGCAAGTTTGTCGGGGGGGGGGGGGGGGGCGATTTTTTTTTTAATTTTTTTTTTTTATTTAAGGACTGTCGGCATCTATGGCCATTTAGACCCCTTACCTATTTATTTAAATTGATTGGTAACAAATTCAATTGAAATTAAAGAGCGGAAATCATTAATTTCTTTAGATTACTAGTTTTTATAACGTTTTGAATTTCTTCTCGGGGGGGGGGCGATCGCCCCCTCACTCCCCCTTAATCTGCCCCTGACTAGGGGCTTTAAAATCATGAGTTTTGAGCAAAACTTCAACTCACTAGGTCTATTTGTGCCAGAGATCTAGATTATTTAGTGAAAAAAATGGCCGATTCTGGTGAAAGAAACATTGAGGAACAAATATTTATAAGAATTTATACTTTCTCTTACCTCTATATGTAGTATATAGAGAGAAAGTGGTGTAAGTTTTACGTGAAACATATTTATAAGTAAAATTATTTAATATATGTGAGGTTTCATTAGGTTATAAATGAAAGAAAAATTTTAATTTATAACTCGATATATTTCGGGCGATTGGAATAGTAATGATAATTTTTTTTTTACTTTCTCTTACCTATGTATATATGTAATATATATATAGAGAGAAAGTATTGGTTTCATGTCAAAAATTCGATGTCGAGATTTTGATGGATCTTCACGTTTTGAGGTCCCCTGAATCCTAAAAAGTGGTTTTCGCGACATGGTCTGTCTGTCTGTGTGTCTGTGAGTGTTTGTGTCTGTGTGTGTTCAATTTTAAGCATGAAGGTTAGGAGGTTGAAATTTTATATTTATGTTAGACACCCTCCAGGAGAGTGAAAATAAGCTTTTAATCAAAATCGGCCAAAAAGTATTAGCACTTTACTGTACTTTTACAGTTTTTTTTCCGATTTTCTCAAAATTCGCTCTAACGACTTCAGTTAAAATTTAAAAATCAATTATTTTTTGCATGCTCTTTAAAATATACATTTTTGCTTTCAAAATTGATTGAAGGCCACTTTACTTTTGTACTTCATGGGAAAGATAGGAGAAATGGTTAGTATGGTAACAAAATATAAATACTTTTCCATAAATTTGACATCTTGAATTCTAAAATATTGGTAGAAACTAAATATATCTCGACACAAAAAATCTGTTGTAACAAGCACAGTACAGAACTTTCTAGTAAGAGAAAGTTGTGTGCTGTGCGACTTAACATACAGTAAAAGATATTTCCTACTTTGTAGGGAAAATCATTGCAATTAATTTCCTCCCAATCCAAATATACTTCATTAAAAACAAATCAGTAGTATTTTTTTTAAACTTTAGATGGCCCTGCTAAAACGCTTGACATGAATTTGATTAAAAAAATATACAACCCCAGTTATAACGTCTTTCTTGTGTCTTGACAAGTTATTCATTTTTTTTCCCTCGAACCTTTCATCCGTTGCTTCTCCCCATTATGTTAAAGCATCTACTTTCATCCATTGCTTAACTTCTTTACTTCTACAATGACTTTTTGTCAACTCAAAAAAAAAAAAGTTCATTTCCTTCTCAGATCTTTTTTTTTATAAAAATCACAAAAGATAAATTATATTTTAATTTAAATAATGTCATTGACAGTGTTAAATTCTATTGTTAAGATTATTTGAAGTATTCTTACACGAAGCCACATCAAATTACACATACACCTCAAATTTGACAACCCATCTAAAGAATCCCTGCAGGTAGGCAACTCCTATCACAAACTTCTCTTTATAGACGTTATTCCCTATTTCGGTGTCGTTATATACAAATAGAATTGCGACAGAGAGAAAGAGAAAAAGAGATTTGGTTGCCAAAAGCATAAGACGAACCTGCTGTGAGTGTAAATTGTTTATGTAGATGGTTATTTAATCCAAATTATATTTTTTTTTTAATATGAAGAAACAATATATTGTTAGCTAATGAGTAAGCAAAACAAGCTTTACTCCAGAGAGAGGAATCAATGTTTTGTCTTCTCAAAGGACAAATAAATCACAAGGTACAGTATAAGCCTTTTGATTAATGAATAAAATTGCAAATTGTCAGTTGTCAGACAATAAAGAAAAAAGCACAATTTAAAATTTTTTTGTATATGATATCTTCATTGATAGCTCATATTTTTTTATTCGTTATTAAATAAACATATTTTGGAGGTTAAAAAATCAGAGAAAATTAGAGATGTTACCAAGATTTCTAAGGTTACTCCTCTAAAATATTTTTTTTTTTTGTAATTATTAACTTTTTTTTCGGCGATGTGAGTGTGGATTATTTATGTAGATACTTATTTTAAATAAAGGTCTTTTTAAGTTGGAATTTTATAGGTCCATTTTAGGTCTAGATTTAGGCCTACCATTAATAAAAACCCCATGAAAATCAGGCCAGTAGTTTCGGAGTCTAGACATTACAGACACAGAAAGACAGACAGACAGACTGGCTTTTCTATGGACCCTGTTACACATTAGTGTGTCAAGCTGGGCAGCTACCGAGATTTGAGAAAATTAACATTAAAGTTTTTTGTTTTCAATGGATTATAAATTATATAATTTTTTTTGTCAATTATGCAAATAACATTAAATATAAATTTTTTTAGGGCATGTTTCATAAAAAATACTATTAATTATAGCATTTGAAACAATATTCCGTGCTTAACTCAATTTTTAATTTTTGGGCGCTTGACACACTAATGCATAACAGGGTCCATATAATAGTATAGATACACTGTAGATCGTTGAAATAAAACTAATATGACTTAATGAGAATAAATAAAAGGCCTATTTGTAATACTACCATACCACTGAGAAGAAACCCATTATTTTTTTTTCTCTATCTATGATAATAACAAATTTGTTAAAATTTAAAAACATTCTAAGTATTTAAAGAGTTCGTGCCTGGACTTTAATTTTCATCATATTAATTATAAACACTTTAGAAAAATATATTTTAACATGTACGCAAAATGCTTGTCATTTATAATTTTGTATTCTTTTTGAATCAGATTAAAAAAAGAAAAAAAAGAAAATGAAAAATAAAAGTGAAAAGAAAAAAAAAGCGACAAAGAAATTACAATTCCAAGTTCATCAATTTTCATTAAAAATTAATCAAGTTCTCGTAACTCAATTATTAACTTAAAAAAGTAAAAAAAAAAAAAAATGAATATTGACTTTATGAATAGGTAAAATGTTATTTAATAAAATACTTTTATAAATTTAAAAAAGACAATGATGATAAAAAATTTCAATTAAGATTTATTAATTTAATTAACTAACCAGGTGCCCACCGAAGAAAGGATATGCTGCTAGATAAGTTTAAATTTAAATTCAAGTTTAGAAGAAACGCGAATTTTTTGCAGAAGTTAGGTGAGACACGTCCGCCCCACGCGACGCCATGTTCCAAAGGGACAAAATTTTTAACACGGAAGATGCTTCACAGCTTGAATATAAAGCAAATTTTGTCCATAGAAACACATGTAGACTCGAATTCCAACTCCTATCCATATCAGGTTGGACAGCGATTGGTCAGGGCCTCCGAGTGAGGGGGAAGAAGGGGGATGGGGACGCAAACCTAACAGATAATTGGCAACGATCCAAATTATTTCAATTAGAAAGAATATAATTAATTAAATGTTTTGTCTCACTTTAAAACCGAGTGAACATAACATTAAATGAATGAGCCTCTTAAATATTATAGTATAGGTCTAAATGTATTAATGAAATTAGGGCTATTAATAAAATAAAACAAATTTGTAAACGAGTGTCGAACCTAAACGATATTTATGTAATTTCATATGTATTTAAAAGTTAAAATTTAAATCAACTTTCCAATAACAGCCATTTACTGTTGTCTTCTCTTTTTTTCTAAAAGTTAATAATAAAAGATTAAAATACATATGGCTTCATCCACCAAAAATTGAAAAATGATAATGGATAATTTTATAAAATGAATTCATCCAACTATATAAACAAGATTTCCATTTTATGCATTTTAATATATTATTATGAAATTAAATATGTTAACTGAATAATTTAAATCAAATATTAAGTATATATTTTCATTCATCACAATTTATGCTAATTATGAAGAGAGGTGAAAAAAAATATTCAAATTATGATTAGAATTTTAGTAATACATAACATGTCTATTTATGTTTCGTATGGGCGTTTAATATTTATTTATTGGATAACAACCCTTCATGCAAAATACGAATGATGTTTGAATAATAAATAAATTCAATTGGAAAATACACTTAATTCAAAGCGGATGTTTGTTTTTGTTTTGTTATTTGAATAAATATGCTAAATTTTAGATGACCCGGAGAAAAAAAGTATCCGGGTATTAGTTTAAAAAAAAAATTGTTTTGTCGAAAGGTAGAAAGGTGGTGACATTGTCAATATTGATAGCGATCTTATAAGTTGACAATCAAAGATTTTATGAGAATGCTTGCTACTAGAGTTATAGAAAAAATATTTTTTTTTAAACTCAGGGAGGTCGAAAAGTCAAAAAAATCTCAAGGTTGAATTTTTTTTTTATGATTACATTACTTTCTCTTTATATACTTCGTATACTAGAAAGTACTGTACTATTTATTCCCCATGGACTGTGTATGTAAATAATTTAATCTATTTAAAAATAAATGCGAGAACCATTGTTGTTAGTAGATTTATTTTTATTAATACTTTGTTCGTGAGCTTAATATCTCTATATCACAGGAAAAATATTAATAAACAATTTTTACTTTCCCTTACCCTATAAATGAAATATATAGCGAGAGAAAGTATTAGATTCATGTCGAAAATTCGAAGTCGAGATTTTGATGGATATGCACGTTTTGAGGTCCCCTGAATCCAAAAAAGTGTTTTTTGCAACCTAGTCTGTATGTGTGCCCGTGTGTGTTCAATTTAAAGCATGAAGGATTGAGCTAGGAAGTTGAAATTTTATATTTAAGCTAGGCACTCATATAGGGTGTGAAAATAAGTTTTTGATCAAAATCGGATAAAAAGTATTAGTACTTTACTGATGTACTTTTTCAGTTTTTTTTTTTCGGTTTTCTCAAAATTCGCTCCAATTTTTGTTTAAAATTCATAAATTATTTTTTAGATGCTCTTTATAATGTATAATTCTTATTTTTGCCTTCGAAACTAAATATATGTCGATCGATACAAAAAATCTGGTGTGACAAGCACTTTTGATTACCGAAAGTAAGAGAAAGTTGTGTGCTGTGCGACCAGTCACACCAGATTTTTAAATAAAATATGATTATTTTATGAATGTTTTCATTGACCTTTGGACCATCAAGTCCTGAAAAATTAATTTTTTTTTTTTTTAAGCAGAAACTCTATCTCTAAGGCATGGTCCAAAGGAAAAAAAAATTATTTTTTAAAAATTCTTTTTTTTTTTTTTTTTTTCAAAGTATTTTTGGCATCTTAGGCCAAACAGACTTTTAACGAAAATTTCAGCCTACTAGCTCAATTCCTTCATGCTTAAAATTGAACACACACAGACAGACCATGTCGCGAAAACCACTTTTTTAAATTCAGGGGTGTATATCCATCAAAATCTCGACATCGAATTTTTGACATGAATCCACTACTTTCTCTATATATTAACATATATAGAAGTAAGAGAAAGTAAAAAATAGTTGTACAAAATAAAAAAATATTTAATTGAAATAAGATTTTATTTTTTTTTTTAATTTTTTATGAAAACTCATCAAAAATAAACATAATGAAAAAAAACCTTCAAAAATTAAGTTTGAATCTAAATGAGATTATATAAATTAACTAAAGAGGTCAAATAAAAAAAAAATACTTCCTAATAAAACTTTTAAAAGCTTTTCAAGGATCAAGAGAGTTTTCTTCTTTTTTTTTCTCTCTCTCATTCTTCTTTGTATATAAATATGTAAATTTTTATGTTCCCTAGTTAAAGTTATTTATCCTCTTTAGGTTCATTCATTATTTTCCACCCCTTTAGGTTTTTCAAGTTAGAAGTTTAATAAATCATGATAACGTTTATTAGACCCGTCAATTGGTCTCTGTCAGATTGTTTGCCTATATAGCATTATTAACTCAATTCGTCATAAAAGTCATTTCTTTGATAAGATAATAGAAAATTAATATGACTACCACCTTGCAGGTAACTAACTTTTCCCTTAAGTCTTTTATAGCTTAATAAAAAAGGAAGAAATTAATATGTCTAAAAATTATTTAGGTTTTTTTTTTTTTTTTTTTTTTATAAAAAAAAAAAATATCCAATGACGAGTTGTAATCACTTTCAAGGGCATATTCCATATTCTTAGGGTTTAAGTTTTGAAATTTTATATTTAAGTAAGGCATCCCCATGGGACGTGACACGAAGCTTTTGAACAAAATCGTCCAAAGAATACTAGTACTTTACTGCTGTACTTTTTCTGTTTTATTCGATCTTCTCAAAATTGGCTCTAACAATTTTGATTAATATTCATAATTCAAGTATTTTTTAGATGCTCTTTAAAATGCATATTCACATTTTGCCCTCAAAATTGTTTGAAGCACACTTTACTCTTGTACTTCTAGTGAAAGATAGGAGAAATGGGTACCATGGAAATAAAATATAAATATTTTTCTATGTTTATAAACTTTACATCTTGAATTCTATCTAATTTAGGGCTTTATAGCCCAAGAGCTGGCGACAAAAATGGGCAAGAGTTTTCTGAAGGCTAATATTTTCAGAATAGTTTGCATTTTAGTGATGGAAAGATACTCTAGAGTCAGCACTTCCAGTACCGGGGCCTTTGGCGGTAGCCGGTAATGTTGCGGGAAGATGGTTTTTCGCAAATATCTCGAAAACTCTGCAGCTTTTCCAAAAAATTCATCTATACAAAATTAATCGAAATTAAATTACAAACAAAAATGGTCTAATATATAATTAATCACGCTAACGTGCGGGAGATTTAGAGGGGTAAAATACATAATTCATATGAAAGGAGACACTGAGATTGAAAAATATTTATATCTTGTTACCATGACAACCGTTATATGAATAACAAATTTTACCCCTCTAAATCTCCCGAACCGTTCACTTCAGCGTGAATATGTGTTTGACCATTTTTGTTTGTAATTTAATTTCGATTATTTTAGTATAAATGAATTTTTGTGGAAAACCGCATTGTTTCCGAGATATTTACAAAAACCATCATTTCACCACTTCACGCCCCCCCCCTCCTCCCGCAATAACCCGACGCTCAAAATAATGTAACTTTTTATTACATACTACTACCGGGAGGGAATAGAACAATTTGGCGTTGGAGGGAAACTGTTTTATTGGGTGTTGATGCTTGCTCGTCTTTGCAGAAAATTGCTCACCAAAGGTAAGAGAAAGTTATGTCCTGTGCGACCAAGGGCGGATACAAGGGGGGGGGGGGTAAAGGGGGTAATTACCCCCCCCCCCCCGAGATTCGAAAAAAATACCTTTTTTCGCAAAAAAATTTATTTTTAATGTAAAATTTTTAAAATTAATACTTAAAAATTTGATGTGTATTTATATTCTGGCAAACAAGTACAGAATGCGCTTTTAAATTACCGAAATTAAAAAAAAATAGTGTGCTGTGCGACGAGTCACACCAGATTACCCCCCCCGAGAAACACCTCTGGATCCGCCCTTGTGTGCGACCAATCACACCAAATTTTTTTTTAAATTTATCATTAGCTAAAATTATTTTTTTTTTGTTTAATTTTAGCTGAAAGCTTTAATTTCAATAATTTTTCACTTATGTTGAATTTAACTAATAATAAATACATGTATTAAATAAGTTATGAGATTGTTTAAGTGGATTTTGCTGGCATTCCTGGTCAGAGGGAAAAGGACATTCATCGAGATCGTTAATGTTAAACAAGATCAAACATTGTTGGGTGTGATAGATGGGGTCCAAGGTATAAGAATGTTGAACGCCAGGCTTTAGGCGTAAGCAATATTCAGTCTATATTCTGAATCAGTGCTTCTTAAGGAAGTGGGTCGTAGCTTCCTAGGGGGCCATGGATTACCCGCAGGGGGCCGTGAAATAACAAATAAATTATTATTGTTGATAAGTTTAATTACTTGGATTATAATTATATTATAAAATATCGATAAAGTATTGAAATAAAATATTCATTTTTTTACTTTCTCTTACCTCTATATATGTTAATATATAGAGAGAAAAAGTATAGGGTTCATGTAAAAAATTCAATGTCGAGATTTTGACGGATATACACACAAAATATAAATCTCAAGAATGAAAAGAGCTAGGAAGTTGAAATTTTACATTTAAGTTAGGCACCCCATGGAACTTGACACAAAGCTTGTGCACAAAATCGTCCGAAGAGTACTAGTACTTTACTGATGCACTTTTTCAGCTTTTTTCGATTTTCTCAAAATTCCCTCCAACGATTTTGATTAAAATTCAAAAATCAATTATTTTTTAGATGCTCTTTAAAATATATATCTCAATTTGGCATTGAAATCTTCTGAAGACCACTTTACTCTTGTACTCCATAGAAAAAAATAGGAGAAATGGTTTCCATGGTAACAAAATATAAATATTTTTACATATAAATTTTACATATTGAAAATCGAATGTACCGTACTGTCGGAAACTAAATATATGTCGACAGGAAAAATCTGGTGTGAAAAGCACAGAACACAACTTTCGATTGCCGAAGGCAAGATATACCTCATTGGGTTTCATAAATATGTTTTAACTCTCCTAATGTACTATAAAGTAGCTTTCTTTTTTTTTATAATTTTAGTCATTGGGGGATTATCTCTAAAGCCCGCCCCCGTTACACCGGCTATGCGGAACAGGACAATTAATTTAACTAAAATTAATTATAAAATAAATAAACTAAATGTGGCAGATGTTAAAATAATAATTACTTAATTTTCGGATTCCTTAAAATAACATTGTCTATTACCAGAGATCTGTTTTACTTTGGAAATGTTGAATTTCTCTCTATCTCTTTCAGGAAATTGATATTAAATTTTTTAGCCTTTTCACTACACAAGAAAAATAATAATTTAAACACACATTCTAAAATTCCATACCAATTAATCGAATATCTACAGTATGTGAAAAGGAACAAATAGACTGATTGCAAGGGTTTGATGCAAAATGAGATAATCTGAATTGCTAGCCAATAACCTCATTGAGAGTTCATTGATAATCAAGAGTTTAAATTGATTAGGAGACATAATAACAAACGCAATTTAGAAACCCTGATTAGTTGATTTAATTAATAAATTATAAATTTAATCAATCTAGTGTAATTAAATTTTTCTTTAAATTTATATATAGTTTTATAGCCCAGATGGTAGAGTTGTTGTCTATTGTTCTAGAGGTCAGGGGTTCTCATCCCGTCACATGCGATGAAAATTTAAATTAATAGAAATGAATTGAATTGGCAGCCAGTCAATTGATATATGATATCCGATGCCAAAAAAGACCTTAAATAAAAAAATATAGTTTTCTTTGATCCAATCAAATAAAACTTCTAAATTTCTGTTGACACAAAAGGAAAAATCTGGGGTGACTGGTCGCAAAGCACACAACTTTCTCTTACCTTCGGTAATCGAAGTTGTGTTATGTGCTTGTCACACTAGATTTTTTTTGTGTCGAGATATATTTAGTTTCAGTCGATATATTTGATTTCAAGATGTAAAATTTATAATCATAGAAAAATATTTATATTTTGTGACCATGACAACCATTTCTCCTATCTTTCCTATGAAGAACAAGAGTAAGGCCCGGCGCACATTGAACGCAGCAGAGGGGCAGCCGAGGCAGAGCCGAGGCAGAGGTCTTTTTGTAATACACGCGTTTCAATAGGGCAGCGCACATTGGACAGAGGGCAGGCGTAGCATAGGAATAACTCTGCAGAGCCTCTGTCTGGTTGTGGTAGCAACACAGTTTCCTACGTCCTCTGTCGCCTCTGCGAGCTTTTTAACTTTAACTTTTATTTATTTTTATTTGATTTATTAGCTTTTTATAAGTTAATAGTATGGAACAACTAATCCAATTAGTCCAAGATCATCCCGTATTGTACGATACAACCCACCCGGATTACATGCGGACAAAATTGAAGGATGATCTGATGATCTCAAGGTGGGATCCGATTGCTTCAGAGCTAAATTTTACGAATGGTGACAAAAACAAATAAAATAAAATTGAATCCTTCTGAATCTTCTCGATTGGCCCTGATGATGGTCGTATATCTGACCGAAACGTCGGCTTGAAGCGATAAATAAACGAAATAAAATTAGCTGCAATCGCTCTTTTCTTTCTTCCTTACTAAAATGAGAATATAAATTTGAATGAGAATCTAAAAAATAATTGATTTTGGAATTTTAATCAAAATCGTTAGAACGAATTTTGAGAAAATCTAAAAAAACCGAAAAAGTACATCAGTAAAGTACTAGTGCTTTTTGGCCGATTTTGTTCAAAAGATTCGTGTCACGTCCCAGGGGGATAGATAACTAACTTATATATAAAATTTCAACCTCCTAGCTCTTATTGTTCTTGAAATATTTTGTTCACAGACATACACACAGACAGAGCATGTCGCGAAAACCACTTTTTTGATTCAGGGGGCCTCAAAACGTGTATATCCATCAAAATCTCGACATCGTATTTTTGACATGACTCCAATACTTTCTCTTTATAGGCCCTATATATTAAAATATATGAAGGTAAGAGAAAGTAAAAATGGTTAAAAGGTATACATTAATGTAAATTATGCTAAAAATTATATTTGTATCCAAAAAATATTTTTTTTATTTGTTAAATTAATTTCTATACCTATGAATCACAAGGATAATCTCATGAAAGTCTTTATGTGTTCGAAATTAGTCAGAATGGGATTCGAACAATATAGAGCTTATAAAAATAAAATTTTATTCTGTCTTTTTATATTAAAAAGAACACAGAGAGGAAAAAATTAGATTTCGAACCAATTTCAATATTAAAGATTTATAAATTAAGTTTTTACCTTTTATCACATTAAACCTTTCGAAAATTCAATTATTGTATAAATTTTGTATTTTGTAATTTTAAAGTGAAATTTTAGCCTTTGTTATAAAAGCAATTCCCGATTAAGTTAAGAATTAAAATGATATTTTAAATAGAAACTGACGGCTAAGTTTATTAAAATTAAATAGAATTAAGATGAGCCGCCATTAAAAAAAAAGCCATCACATAAATTTTCAAACTCTCTTTAATTTTAATTTATTAATAAAATCGAAAGCCCCTTAACTTTTCCAACTAATTATAGGATTAACAATTCATTTAATAGCAATTATATTAGAAATTGGAAACAAAATAAAACAATAATTTGAGACAGGACTCAAGCTAGCATTTACCACCTGTTATAAAAATGTACTATTGTCCAATCAAAGATATAAATATGGGAGATCTAATTTTCCTCGAGTTTATTTATTTATTTTTTTTTTATTTCCTTTAACATTTTTGTCTGCATCGGAGGCCATTTAAACCCCACCCCTATTTATTTAAATTGGTTGGTAGCCAATTCAATTTAATCGAGTTTACTTGTCAAAGGTAAGCAAGTGTTTTTTTTTTTTTTTTTTTTTAAAAACATTCACACTTTTTCTCATTCACACTCACATTCACACAGTCTTTTCGGCAACTGAGGCCATTTAAGACTTTTTACGATAATCAGTATGTTTAATATATCAATTGGTGGGTCCAGGCATTTTTATTTAAGTCATTTGGTATTAAGCAAGTGTTGACATGGATGTTAAAAAATTGTAATTATTAAAATTCGTACTCTAAAATAAATTGTTGTGAGAACAACAATAGCAATTAAATTAAAAACTTGCCTTCGGGCTTGGGGTAGTTGGTAGCGCGCCTGCCTTGTATACCAAAGGACGAGGGTTCGGATCCCAGGCAGTCCGATTATTTTATTTAAGCCATTTGGACCCCAATATATATATTTGCATAACAACGGTTATCGTTTAAAGTCTTATATGGCCTAAGTTGCCGAAAAGACTGTGTGTATGAATGTGAAAAGGGTGTTTTTTAATTTAAAAAAAAAAAAAAACATTTTCCACGCCCTGGACACAAGATTTACTACATGTTAATCAAAGATTTAGAGTGAAAATTAATTTTTTTGAACTCAAGGAGGTCTAAATCGTCGAGAATCATCAAAATTACGAGATCGAATTTTTTTACGATTACAATACTTTTCCTATTTCATATACGAAAAACCTGATGTGATTGGTGCACAGCGCACAAATTTCTTTTACTTTTTGTAATTGAAAGTTGTTTTCTGGGCACACCATATTTTTTTGACAGCATATATTTAGTTTCCGCCGATATATTGGAATACAAGATGTAATATTTATAAATATGGGAAAATATTTATATTTTGTTACCACGGCAACCATTTCTTATATCTTTCCTATGAAGTACAAGAGTAAAGTGGTCTTCAAACAATTTCAAGGGCAAAATGAAAATATAGATTTTAAAGAGCATCTAAAAAATAATTCATTTATGAATTTTAATCAAAATCGTTCGGCGAATTTTGAGAAAAACTAAAAAAGTATATCAGTAAAGTACTAGTGGTCTTTGAGCGATTTTGTTCAATAGCTAAATGTCAAGAGCCAGGGAGGAGGGGGGTGCTTAACTTAAATATAAAATTTTAATCTCCTAGCCCTTTTCGTTTTTGAGATATTTTTTCACAGACACTCACACACACAGACCATTCTGGAGGATCCACTTTTTTGAACTGAGGGGACCTCAAAACGTCTATTCCCATCAAACATTGAATTTTTGTCATGAATCCAATACTTTCTCTCATATATATGAGCAAAATGAATTCGATGTGAAATAATTTGCATATAATTTTCTTATATTGATTATATGATTGTGAAGTTAATTAATTATTTACAAGTGTTGACCAATCCATTTCCAAGGGTAATGATTATTTACTCCCAACAATAGGCCCTTCAAGGCAACTCTTAGAACAAAGAGAATTGCCATACATAGTTCTATTAATTTTTATTTGTTTAATTAATTTTCTGTCTTTTATTACAAAACCTAAAAAGTTTCCCAGGTTATTTTTGCTGAGAAGCACTTTTATTGGAAAAGAGATTTCTATTATAAAGAGACACCCACTGGTTAGACGTTTGATTGGCTAGGAAAGCCGGGGAGTTTATTTAGATTCCAAGTGTTGTCCTCTGCCATGTCACACAAATAAAGCAAAGCGGGGGTGTGAAATTGCGTGACGTCTTTTGCATACCCCTATAACCACAACTTATTCAAAGGAAAGACTACTGATTTCACTTTCCCTCTTCTCTATTTATTAGAGTACAAATTCTTTGATGTTTGTTACGTGTTGATGAGGGTACATTGAGAGAAAAGAGAGAGAATATACAGGGGAGCTCTAAGGTATACATTTCAATAGGCTAAAGAATTAACTTATAAAAGAGTTTGCAATTTATCATCTTTAATTTTATAAGTCTATTCACTTAAGATAAAACTTATATTATAAAGTATGGATAATAAATAAAGGTGATAAATTTGAAAATTAATTAGTGAAGCAAAAGAAAGTGAGGACTAAGTAGTTATTAAACATTTTTGTTCAACAATCCTCATCCGGTTGTTTCTTGGATCAAATAAATATTTTTTTTTAATCTATAGACGATTACATTTTTGTAGGCCTACGCTCAAAATTAATTGTTGAAGTTACGATTTATCCCATAGGACATATATGAGGAAACATTTATCGTAAATGATTGACCAACTTCCCAAAGGGATTTTGAAATAAGATTTTGCATCTTTATAAAGAATATTATGGAGGATACAGGAAAAAATAGTCCGGTCTCCAAATTCTATTTTGAAGGGGGTCAAAAAATTTGAGAATTCGGTTAAAAGCCCGATCTCTCCTTATGAAAAATCTAAGCCATTTGTGATAATAATAAAAAAAAAAACTAAACCTCTCAAAAGAAAAATTATAAAAACTATTAATTAAGGCTAGCAAGAGAGCCTGGAAGTCCCCTGGCTAAGCGCGAAGCCCGCCGAAGGAGGGCATTGCGACCATCTACTGCAATGAGACTAAAGTCCGGTAGTTAGGCAGCCAAAAGGGCATACGGTAACTAAACTTTTTGGAAAGAAGTTCTTTAACGCGGCTTACGCAGAGTGAAATGGGAGAAAATGTAACGTAACAAAAATGCGTTCCTAACAAAGGCGGAGGAAGGCGAGATTAGCCGAAGCCTTGGCGAGGCCACGTCCATCTTCTTCTTCTCTTTATTTTCTTCTATCTACCGTAAGCGGCGAGCAAGAGGTTCATAATATTCATATTAAATTAAATTATATTCTGAGTTGAAGAAAAGGCGTGAGGAACTTTGTTCCTGCCGGGGTTTGCTTTTTTTTGACTAAAACATTCAGATAATTTTTATTTCGATATATCTTGAAATTTATATTAAAAAGATAAATTTTTATGGTTATTTTTTTGTCAAAAAGGGTCGTTCGGCCTAAAAAGATATTTCTCGCACAGACAAGCTGCCATATGGGCTGCCTAAATACCGGGCTTTAGTCTCAATACTATTGCAATAGATGGTATATGCACTACAAGTAAATTATAGTGAAAAAAAAAACAGGAATATATAATACTTTCTCTTTTAGTATAAAAAATTCAAAGGCGATGTTTTATTGATTGAATTCCCATGGGATTAAATTAAAAATGAATTACACTTTCTGCATAAATAATGACAACAGCTTTTGAAAACATTATCTCAAGAAACATTAATTAAATATAATTTGAAAGAGGAAGTAAAAAAGGACTTTGATTTAAAAAAAAAAAAAAAAAAAAAAAAACATTAATAGCTTTAAATTGTGAATTAAGTTGAGAAAAAAGGGAAAGAAATAATCATCATTTCGATTGTTCGATCAAATTTTTTTAGAATCAAATTATATTTTTGTTTTTTTATTGGTGGACCAAACGTCCCTTGGCTCCTGGGAGCCGAATCCGGAAACTTTGGAATATCCAGGATAAGGAAAAATGGAAATTTGGTTAACTTATTTATATAAATTGATCTCGTCAATATAATATATTAATATTAGCTAGTTCTCATTTTCCCCGATTTCTCACCACCTAAAACCAGCATCAACTTCAGCGTTCTAATTGTTATTTTGTATTCTAATATTTGATTATATACGACGATATATTGTTGTTCAAAATAATTTTTTATATATTTTAGATTTCCTTGTTCTACCATTCACCTATTTGATATATTGTATACAGAATATAACGTCTCTGAAAATGTCTTCCTTTTATTTAGAGGTTCAATTTTGTTTTTGACTTGTTATCAAACATGACACTTGTCAAAATGTTCTTTTGGTGGTTTTGACAGTGAAAACAATATCTCTCCTTTGCAGACATTATATAAATAGATAATTTATAAAATATGGTTAAGTTATCCATATGTTTTAAATTATAAAATAAAATTGAAAGATGGAATATGTCATCTTTACTATTTTGTATAATATGTAATCCAATATTAAATTTAAAAATCGATTTTCTTTCCAATCCATTATAAGTTAGCCTATTATTAAGAACAGATGAAAAGAACTTTTTCGACGAGGAGAAAGAGAGGGATAATTTTTTTTAAATTTATGTAAGCTGCATAACCGAATAAGTTGAACTTTAGTTGTCAAATAATATCCAAAATTTTAAGAAATAAAACCTTTTTCATTGAACTTATGCATTAAAAACACCAAAAAAACATCAAAAAATCTGGTAGAGTAGTTGCACAGTACACAACTTGCTCTTATGTTCGGTAATTGAAAGTTGTGTTCTGAGTAAAAGAAAGTGGCCGTAATGAAGTTTTCCAAATAAAAGAAAAAACAATATCTAGCGGTTTTTCTTTTCTGAAAAGCCCTTCATCTGCTTCCACTATAGAAATGTAATCTCAGCTAATGTAAGATTTTAGTAAAAGAATTTGATTTTCGGTTTAACTGTGGTTTATTTGTAAAAATTATGTTTCGGGCACTCATTCTGTGACCTCCTTCAGGTACAATTCAGCTAGAATTAAAAAGGTTTTTACATCTGCGACAACCTTTATAATCTTAGCTGAATTGTATGTCTGAAGAGGGCAAAAGAATGAGTGACCGAAACGTTGTAATTTTTACAAATAAACCACAATTAAATCGAAAATCATATTCTTTTACTAAGGTTTTAAGACGTTCCAATGCTGGTTGGTATGACATTTTTTAGATCCTCTTTAAAATGAATATTCTCATTTTGCCCTTGAAATCTTTTGAAGCACACTTTACTCTTGAACTTTAGAGAAAATATAGGAGAAATGATTGCCATTGTAACAATATATAAATATTTTCCGATGTTTATGAATTTTACATCTTGAATTCTAATGTACCTTACTGTCGGAAACTAAATATCTCGACACAAAAAATTTTGACATGAATCCAATACTTTCTCTCTCTATTTATAAATTCATACTATATATCCTTTTCCTGGTTATTGGTAAGAGAAAATAAGAACAAACAAAGAATGAATGATCAAATAACAAGAGGGGTCCATGATTAAATGCGCCTGCCAGTCTTTTCTCTCCCGGTATTTATAATGAGTATGTGAAATTTTGATGTATTTTAGGTTATTTTACCATATTTCAAAATATGCTAAAACTTGTTAGATACAATAAAATGAGTTCCCCTTTATGCTTTTTCTTTTTTTTTTTTAATTTTCTTCCTGGCTGATGTGACCACTGGTCATTATAGGTCTTCGGACCTTATGCACCCATTCCAAAAAATCACGATAACATATTTCTTTATTTAATTTTATGATTAATATAGTATAAATGAAAAAAAAAAAAAGAAAAACAAATATTTGTTCTAAAAATCTTAATAAGGATGAATGACAGACAGTAAAGTATTGAATTTAGAATGGAGGTCGGTAAAATGTGATGACGTAGACAACGGTTTTGTTTGAGAACGAGAGAAAAGAAGAGAATAGAGAAAGAAGTAGAAGACCCTCCGAGGTTGATTACTCGCCACTTGATGGATGACCACTTAACGAGGAGACTTTCGCTTGGCAACCAACGCAACTTGCCTCATAAAAGATACATCGCCTTTAAAGCAACACCCAAAAATATCTTGAAGATAATCCTTATCGTCATTTCCATATCCATTAGAGGAATATTGAAATTTGAATTTTATTATTTTTCTAAACATTTAACTTAGTAGTAGTAGATCTTTATATGAAAAAAGAGAAACATTTTCTATAAACTAATATAAAAGATAATTGAATATCTAGAATAAATGTTTATAAATTGAATATATAGATTTTCTTCAAGGTTTTATTTATATAATACAACAATGGGTCAAGCTCTCCAAGATCCCCAGCAAGGCCGATTCAGGCGAATGCATCTTTTAAAATGAATTTTTTTTTTTTTTTGTGAATTTATATATTTCAATATATTTGGATGAGCTCATACATACGTATATAGGGTGACCGTGATATTGTCCACACGGAAATGATATATAATATTTTGAGAGAGTTTCTCACTCTTTTACTTTGTGAATAATAATAATGGATAAATATTTTATTTACCTTGAAGGAATTACCAAAGAAGACATTTCAGAGGTTTCTTGATTATTTCAGGAACGAAATTATTAAATACATACTTGATATAATTAATTTTATAATAGACACTCACTGTAAAAGCCGACTGACAACAATAGAAAAAGAAATGTTTGTTTGGGAAAATGAGGGCGCTGCTAGCTCCTAACTCAACAAAGAATACAACTACAACCGAATTGAAATAATAAATTAAAAATCTGGTGTGACTGGTCGCACAGCAAACAACTTTCTCTTACCCTTCGGCAAGAGAAAAGTTGTCCCACCAGATTTTTTGTGTTGACATATCTTTAGTTTCCGACAATATAGTACATTCGAATTTCAAGATGTAAAATTTATAAGTGTGGGAAAATATTTTGTTACCATGGCAACGATTTCTCCCATCTTTCATATGAAGTACAAGAGTAAAGTGTGCTTCAGAAAATTTTAATGGCAAAATGAGAATATAGATTTTGAAGAGCATCTAAAAAATAATTGATATTTGAATTTTAATCAAAGTAGTTAAAGCGAATTTTGAGAAAATCGAAAAAACTGAAAAAACTACATCATTAAGTATTGTTGTTAGTAGATGGCCGTAA
>JAKCPI010022017.1:0-16557 GCA_023213315.1 Euborellia annulipes | reverse complement strand
TTTCTTATAGTAATCAATAATATTTTCTCTGAAATAGACATTATAGGAGAAATTAATAATTATAAATGTAGGAAAATAGAAGGGAAGATTTCAAATAAATTGACTTTTATAACTCGTGAGTTTAAAAAATTTGGTCTATCTCTCTCTCTCTCTCTCTCTCTCTCTCTCTCTTAATAAATACAATTTAATTCTACTTTCTCTATATACTGTATAGATTTGTTAACAAATTCAAACAGGCAATCAAACATATATTCCAATAAGAATCAAGTGAATTATCTAAATATGGCAAGCATAGCTCAGGTACGACAGGACGCGATGTTTTCGATTGAGATAAATAAATTACCAAGAATTGGCAAAGAACCTAGGTATAGGAAATCAAAAGAACGTATCATAAAAATTTTTTTTTGACATTTGGTATCCTAAAGTCAAACTCTATACACTAATGCAGGGGTGGGCAAAGAAAGCCGGCCCGCGGGCCAGATCCGGCCCTTTTGCTTACCTTATCCGGCCCGTTGAAAAATCCCTTTTATGCGATTTTGTTGAAATCAACAGTATAAATAATCAAATATATAAATAATAGAAGTATTATAATTTCGAAGGCCGTAACCATATCCACTACTTTTATGTACGCAACATACTAGGTCTGTTCGATTATAATCTTTCATTAACTGATTTATTTAATGACCATTAATTTAATATAATGGATCATATTTCTTTAAAAATTACGTGACATATTTTACTGGGCAAAAATTGTTCGCATGTACACCCAAGTAAGACAATTTATTATTACTATTATCTATTATTAACTGTCAAATTTCTTTGTCCAAATGCTTTAAAATGATACTTAGAGTGTTTTTGCCTAAAAAAACTTCTTGGGCAGGGAAAAAACTCCACCCAAAACATTCGGGTGTGGAAAGCGTACGCGGTATAGTCCTGCGGCCCGGGAGACATTTTGAAAATTTCATTTTGGCCCGCGCTTAAAAGTATTTGCCCACCCCTGCACTAATGAGATTACACGGACGAGAACGCAAAGGAGATTTGAACTCCAAGGCCGAAAATAAGATGATGTTGACTTCGGGGATTCAGGCAAAGGGAGGAAAATGAATGACATGGTTTAAGATCGAGTAAATAAGAAAAGAAGAAATAAGCTTTTACAAAGAATATTATCAAAGAACACAAAACAAGGGGTTTAAAAAAAAATCTGGTGTGATAGTCGCACAGCACACAATTTCTATGCTTGTCACACCGTTTTTTTTTTGTCGGCATATGTTTAGTTTCCGCCAATCTCTATATATATATAAATTCGCTAATGCCCGTCTGTCTGTCTTTAAGTCTGTCTGGCCGAAGGCGGGCGACGCGGCTAGTATATTAAAATTCAAGATATAAAATTTATATACATTGGAAAATATTTATATTGTGTTACCATGGCAACCATTTCTCTTATCTTTCCTATGAAGCAATGGCAAAATGAGAATATACATTTTAAAGAGCATCTAAAAAATAATTGTTTTTTGAATTTTAATCAAAATCGTTGGAGCGAATTTTGAGAAAATCGAAAAAAAAATCTGAAAAACTACATCAGTAAATTACTAGTACTTTTTGGCCGATTTTGATCAAAAGCTTATTTTCACGCCCTAGGTGGGTGCATTAAAAAAGGAGAAAGATGAAATTATTTTGAAATTTTATTCAATTGCTGACATGTGGCGTTATTTTAACTACGTATGCTACTCGTAACTACTAAAATGCTTTTTTGAGTTATTTTTTTTTTCGTCAACGAAAACTCAAAAACTATTTGACCACCTTAATATACATACTTAAAAATTTAACTTTATTATTAAATAAAATATAATTTTTTATTTATAATGAAATTCAGTGAGTGAATCAAAAAGCCAAAAGCTCCTCCACTTCACAAATAATGAGTAGGGGACACTTTAGACCGATGAAGCACGTTTTTCTCAACAACTGACTCCATTCATCGTTTCTCTATACATTAAAAAAATTTTAATGAAGAGAAAAAGAGAAAGAGAAAGAAAAAGAAAAAAGGGGACGTCAACACAAGCGTAGCCCTTCCTCAGAACTTCAATGTATTTTATGTCCTCTCTCTTTCCCCCTTCTTTTTTACCATCCAGCCTTTTCCTAAAATATCTTCTAATATGTGGCTGTATCTATTGAAAGAAATAAAATAAGAATTGCTTCTCTCTTCCCCCAATCGTGTTCCTTTCAAGTTTAGAAAACCTTCACGTGAATCTCTTTCTTCCAACTTTTTTTCTTTTTTATCTTGCAAGAAAATGGGAAAAGGGGTGAGATCCTTTCTTCTTATATCGATTATTGTTCGCTTCTTATTATTAATAAGTGTAGGGTTTGTAAAAGGTTAAACCCGAAAATAGGCTCACCTTTGTAATTAAATTAAAGGCGTTGATGGTGATGGTCTTATAAAGTTTCTGATATCCCTTCTAACGTTGAAAAATTCATACACTTTTAGTTTGTTTCGAATGAATTGAACATTTCTCACCTGAACAATATGTTCAAATACTTTTAAAAAAATTATGAAATGTATTTTATATTGGTTGAAGATTAATGAGTGATGCCGAGAACATTTTATGGTGTTTCAATTGAATTTTATTTTCTTTAAAATTGATTCATTTGAGAGGAGGGAGGGGGATTACACTAGGCTCATTCGAACCCCTTCCCTACAAAAAGATTTTTGACTAAGGAATTTATGGTACTTAACTTTTCTTCTCATTATTCATTCTCTTCCGTTTCAAAAAAATAAATATATATGATTTAATATAGAAAAAATGTTCTATGTTCGGAAATGCTTCTTTCACAATGTGTCTGTCATTTTATTTTTTTCACTAAATAATATAAATAATATTTAGTACATCTATATTATAATAATTCATATCTCTGAATTTGCACACAACTCACTAATACAAGTGCTGTTTGAGAAACAAAAAAAAATTTGAGTTGATTTTTTTTTCCCAAACTAGGGGCAGTGGCGGATTAATGCAAGTTTGTCGGGGGGGGGGCGATTTTTTTTTTATTTTTTTTTTTATTTAAGGACTTTGTCGGCATCTATGGCCATTTAGACCCCTTACCTATTTATTTAAATTGATTGGTAACAAATTCAATTGAAATTAAAGAGCGGAAATCATTAATTTCTTTAGATTACTAGTTTTTATAACGTTTTGAATTTCTTCTCGGGGGGGGCGATCGCCCCCTCGCCCCCTTTTAATCCGCCCCTGACTAGGGGCTTTAAAATCATGAGTTTTGAGCAAAACTTCAACTCACTAGGTCTATTTGTGCCAGAGATCTAGATTATTTAGTGAAAAAAATGGCCGATTCTGGTGAAAGAAACATTGAGGAACAAATATTTATAAGAATTTATACTTTCTCTTACCTCTATATGTAGTATATAGAGAGAAAGTGGTGTAAGTTTTACGTGAAACATATTTATAAGTAAAATTATTTAATATATGTGAGGTTTCATTAGGTTATAAATGAAAGAAAAATTTTAATTTATAACTCGATATATTTCGGGCGATTGGAATAGTAATGATAATTTTTTTTTTACTTTCTCTTACCTATGTATATATGTAATATATATATAGAGAGAAAGTATTGGATTCATGTCAAAAATCGATGTCGAGATTTTGATGGATCTTCACGTTTTGAGGTCCCCTGAATCCTAAAAAGTGGTTTTCGCGACATGGTCTGTCTGTCTGTGTGTCTGTGAGTGTTTGTGTCTGTGTGTGTTCAATTTTAAGCATGAAGGTTAGGAGGTTGAAATTTTATATTTATGTTAGACACCCTCCAGGAGAGTGAAAATAAGCTTTTAATCAAAATCGGCCAAAAAGTATTAGCACTTTACTGTACTTTTACAGTTTTTTTTCCGATTTTCTCAAAATTCGCTCTAACGATTTCAGTTAAAATTTAAAAATCAATTATTTTTTGCATGCTCTTTAAAATATACATTTTTGCTTTCAAAATTGATTGAAGGCCACTTTACTTTTGTACTTCATGGGAAAGATAGGAGAAATGGTTAGTATGGTAACAAAATATAAATACTTTTCCATAAATTTGACATCTTGAATTCTAAAATATTGGCAGAAACTAAATATATCTCGACACAAAAAATCTGTTGTAACAAGCACAGTACAGAACTTTCTAGTAAGAGAAAGTTGTGTGCTGTGCGACTTAACATACAGTAAAAGATATTTCCTACTTTGTAGGGAAAATCATTACAATTAATTTCCTCCCAATCCAAATATACTTCATTAAAAACAAATCAGTAGTATTTTTTTAAACTTTAGATGGCCCTGCTAAAACGCTTGACATGAATTTGATTAAAAAAAATATACAACCCCAGTTATAACGTCTTTCTTGTGTCTTGACAAGTTATTCATTTTTTTTCCCTCGAACCTTTCATCCGTTGCTTCTCCCCATTATGTTAAAGCATCTACTTTCATCCATTGCTTAACTTCTTTACTTCTACAATGACTTTTTGTCAACTCAAAAAAAAAAAAGTTCATTTCTTTCTCAGATCTTTTTTTTTTATAAAAATCACAAAAGATAAATTATATTTTAATTTAAATAATGTCATTGACAGTGTTAAATTCTATTGTTAAGATTATTTGAAGTATTCTTACACGAAGCCACATCAAATTACACATACACCTCAAATTTGACAACCCATCTAAAGAATCCCTGCAGGTAGGCAACTCCTATCACAAACTTCTCTTTATAGACGTTATTCCCTATTTCGGTGTCGTTATATACAAATAGAATTGCGACAGAGAGAAAGAGAAAAAGAGATTTGGTTGCCAAAAGCATAAGACGAACCTGCTGTGAGTGTAAATTGTTTATGTAGATGGTTATTTAATCCAAATTATATTTTTTTTAATATGAAGAAACAATATATTGTTAGCTAATGAGTAAGCAAAACAAGCTTTACTCCAGAGAGAGGAATCAATGTTTTGTCTTCTCAAAGGACAAATAAATCACAAGGTACAGTATAAGCCTTTTGATTAATGAATAAAATTGCAAATTGTCAGTTGTCAGACAATAAAGAAAAAAGCACAATTTAAAATTTTTTTGTATATGATATCTTCAATGATAGCTCATATTTTATTCGTTATTAAATAAACATATTTTGGAGGTAAAAAAAATCAGAGAAAATTAGAGATGTTACCAAGATTTCTAAGGTTACTCCTCTAAAATATTTTTTTTTTTGTAATTATTAACTTTTTTTTCGGCGATGTGAGTGTGGATTATTTATGTAGATACTTATTTTAAATAAAGGTCTTTTTAAGTTGGAATTTTATAGGTCCATTTTAGGTCTAGATTTAGGCCTACCATTAATAAAAACCCCATGAAAATCAGGCCAGTAGTTTCGGAGTCTAGACATTACAGACACAGAAAGACAGACAGACAGACTGGCTTTTCTATGGACCCTGTTACACATTAGTGTGTCAAGCGCCAGCTACCGAGATTTGAGAAAATTAACATTAAAGTTTTTTGTTTTCAATGGATTATATATAATTTTTTTTTGTCAATTATGCAAATAACATTAAATATAAATTTTTTTAGGACATGTTTCATAAAAAATACTATTAATTATAGCATTTGAAACAATATTCCGTGCTCAATTTTTAATTTTTGGGCGCTTGACACACTAATGCATAACAGGGTCCATATAATAGTATAGATACACTGTAGATCGTTGAAATAAGACTAATATGACTTAATGAGAATAAATAAAAGGCCTATTTGTAATACTACCATACCACTGAGAAGAAACCCATTATTTTTTTTTCTCTATCTATGATAATAACTAGAGACCGGATTTTAAGCAAAATGCTTATTGCTCAATTTTATAAGCAGCCATTAGATATTTAATTTCTATACGAATTAGGAAAAACTAAGTGCATTGAGATTGCATTTTTTATGCTTTTTTTGCTTTTTTTGAGTTTTCATGCTTTTTTTTCCCTTTCGTGCTTATTTGAACTTATTTTACGAATATTTATAATTTTTTTTTTTTTTTATTAAAAAACTTTTTTCCCATTCACACACTCATACACCAGGGACGTATATAAGGGGGGAGGGGGGGGCGCCCCCACCCCAAATTTTCCAAAAACCCCGCAGTGTAAAAAAATATAGCCCTGTAAAAAAAAATTTTTCTGCAGGGTGAAAAAATTTGGTTCCGCAAAAAAAAAAATTTCGCAGGGCGGGACGGAATAAATTTAGTTTCTTTAAAAAAAAATTTGTATACGCCATTGGTATGAGTAAAAATTGCTTATTAGATGCTTTTTTTCATCTTATATGCTTATTTAACAACTTTTTATTCAAGTTTTTTATGCTTTTTTAAGCACTTTTTTTCCATTTTTTTATGCTTTTTTGTCCGGTCTCTAATAATAACAAATTTGTTAAAATTTAAAAACATTCTAAGTATTTAAAGAGTTCGTGCCTGGACTTTAATTTTCATCATATTAATTATAAACACTTTAGAAAAATATATTTTAACATGTACACAAAATGCTTGTCATTTATAATTTTGTATTCTTTTTGAATCAGATTAAAAAAAAAAAAAAAAGAAAATGAAAAATAAAAGTGAAAAGAAAAAAAAAGCGACAAAGAAATTACAATTCCAAGTTCATCAATTTTCATTAAAAATTAATCAAGTTCTCGTAACTCAATTATTAACTTAAAAAAGTAAAAAAAAAAAAATGAATATTGACTTTATGAATAGGTAAAATGTTATTTAATAAAATACTTTTATAAATTTAAAAAAGACAATGATGATAAAAAATTTCAATTAAGATTTATTAATTTAATTAACTAACCAGGTGCCCACCGAAGAAAGGATATGCTGCTAGATAAGTTTAAATTTAAATTCGAGTTTAGAAGAAACGCGAATTTTTTGCAGAAGTTAGGTGAGACACGTCCGCCCCACGCGACGCCATGTTCCAAAGGGACAAAATTTTTAACACGGAAGATGCTTCACAGCTTGAATATAAAGCAAATTTTGTCCATAGAAACACATGTAGACTCGAATTCCAACTCCTATCCATATCAGGTTGGACAGCGATTGGTCAGGGCCTCCGAGTGAGGGGGAAGAAGGGGGATGGAAACGCAAACCTAACAGATAATTGGCAACGATCCAAATTATTTCAATTAGAAAGAATATAATTAATTAAATGTTTTGTCTCACTTTAAAACCGAGTGAACATAAATGAATGAGCCTCTTAAATATTATAGTATAGGTCTAAATGTATTAATCAAATTAGGGCTATTAATAAAATAAAACAAATTTGTAAACGAGTGTCGAACCTAAACGATATTTATGTAATTTCATATGTATTTAAACGTTAAAATTTAAATCAACTTTCCAATAACAGCCATTTACTGTTGTCTTCTCTTTTTTCTAAAAGTTAATAATAAAAGATTAAAATACATATGGCTTCATCCACCAAAAATTGAATAATGATTATGGATAATTTTATAAAATGAATTCATCCAACTATATAAACAAGATTTCCATTATATGCATTTTAATATATTATTATGAAATTAAATATGTTAACTGAATAATTTAAATCAAATATTAAGTATATATTTTCATTCATCACAATTTATGCTAATTATGAAGAGAGGTGAAAAAAAATATTCAAATTATGATTAGAGTTTTAGTAATACATAACATGTCTATTTATGTTTCGTATGGGCGTTTAATATTTATTTATTGGATAACAACCCTTCATGCAAAATACGAATGATGTTTGAATAATAAATAAATTCAATTGGAAAATACACTTAATTCAAAGCGGATGTTTGTTTTTGTTTTGTTATTTTAATAAATATGCTAAATTTTAGATGACCCGGAGAAAAAAAGTATCCGGGTATTAGTTTAAAAAAACCATTGTTTTGTCGAAAGGTAGAAAGGTGGTGACATTGTCAATATTGATAGCGATCTTATAAGTTGACAATCAAAGATTTTATGAGAATGCTTGCTACTAGAGTTATAGAAAAAATATTTTTTTTAAACTCAGGGAGGTCGAAAAGTCAAAAAAAATCTCAAGGTTGAATTTTTTTACGATTACATTACTTTCTCGAAAAAAAAAATTATTTTTTAAAAATTATTATTTTTTTTTTTTTTTTTTTTTCAAAGTATTTTTGGCATCTTAGGCCAAATAGACTTTTAACGAAAATTTCAGCCTACTAGCTCAATTCCTTCATGCTTAAAATTGAACACACACAGACAGACCATGTCGCGAAAACCACTTTTTTAAATCCAGGGGTGTATATCCATCCAAATCTCGACATCGAATTTTTGACATGAATCCACTACTTTCTCTATATATTAACATATATAGAGGTAAGAGAAAGTAAAAAATAGTTGTACAAAATAAAAAAAATATTTAATTGAAATAAGATTTTATTTATTTTTTTTAAATTTTTTATGAAAACTCATCAAAAATAAACATAATGAAAAAAAAAACCTTCAAAAATTAAGTTTGAATCTAAATGAGATTATATAAATTAACTAAAGAGGTCAAATAAAAAAAATACTTCCTAATAAAACTTTTAAAAGCTTTTCAAGGATCAAGAGAGTTTTCTTCTTTTTTTTTTCTCTCTCTCATTCTTCTTTGTATATAAATATGTAAATTTTTATGTTCCCTAGTTAAAGTTATTTATCCTCTTTAGGTTCATTCATTATTTTCCACCCCTTTAGGTTTTTCAAGTTAGAAGTTTAATAAATCATGATAACGTTTATTAGACCCGTCAATTGGTCTCTGTCAGATTGTTTGCCTATATAGCATTATTAACTCAATTCGTCATAAAAGTCATTTCTTTGATAAGATAATAGAAAATTAATATGACTACCACCTTGCAGGTAACTAACTTTTCCCTTAAGTCTTTTATAGCTTAATAAAAAAGGAAGAAATTAATATGTCTAAAAATTATTTAGGTTTTTTTTTTTTTTTTTTATAAAAAAAATTTTATATTTAAGTAAGGCATCCCCATGGGACGTGACACGAAGCTTTTGAACAAAATCGTCCAAAGAATACTAGTACTTTACTGCTGTACATTTTCTGTTTTATTCGATCTTCTCAAAATTGGCTCTAACAATTTTGATTAATATTCATAATTCAATTATTTTTTAGATGCTCTTTAAAATGTATATTCACATTTTGCCCTCAAAATTGTTTGAAGCACACTTTACTCTTTAGTGAAAGATAGGAGAAATGGTTACCATGGAAACAAAATATAAATATTTTTCTATGTTTATAAACTTTACATCTTGAATTCTATCTAATTTAGGGCTTTAGAGTCCAAGAGCTGGCGACAAAAATGGGCAAGAGTTTTCTGAAGGCTAATATTTTCAGAATAGGTTGCATTTTAGTGATGGAAAGATACTCTAGAGTCAGCACTTCCAGTACTGGGGCCTTTGGCGGGAATTAGCCGGTAAAGTTGCGGGAAGATGGTTTTTCGCAAATATCTCGAAAACTACGCAGCTTTTCCAAAAAATTCATCTATACAAAAATAATCGAAATTAAATTACAAACAAAAATGGTCTAATATATAATTAATCACGCTAACGTGCGGGAGATTTAGAGGGGTAAAATACATAATTCATATGAAAGGAGACATTGAGGTTGAAAAATATTTATATCTTGTTACCATGACAACCGTTATATGAATAACAAATTTTACCCCTCTAAATCTCCCGAACCGTTCACTTCAGCGTGAATATGTGTTTGACCATTTTTGTTTGTAATTTAATTTCAATTATTTTAGTATAAATGAATTTTTGTGGAAAACCACATTGTTTCCGAGATATTTACAAAAACCATCATTTCACCACTTCACGCCCCCCCCCCTCCTCCCGCAATAACCCGACGCTCAAAATAATGTAACTTTTTATTACATACTACTACCGGGAGGGAATAGAACAATTTGGCGTTGGAGGGAAACTGTTTTATTGGGTGTTGATGCTTGCTCGTCTTTGCAGAAAATTGCTCACCAAAGGTAAGAGAAAGTTATGTCCTGTGCGACCAATCACACCAAATTTTTTAAATTTATCATTAGCTAAAATGATTTTTTTTTTAAATTAATTTTAGCTGAAAGCTTTAATTTCAATAATTTTTCACTTATGTTGCATTTAACTAATAATAAATATGTATATAACTTGCTACTCTATTATTTTTACTATGTTATTTATATGTATATAACTTGCTACTCTATTATTTTTACTTTCTCTTAGCCTATATATGAAATATATAGAGAGAGAAAGTATTGCGATCATGTCAAAAATTCGATGTCGAGATTTTGATGGATATACATGTTTTGAGGTCCCCTGAGTCCAAAAAAGTGGGTCCCGCAAATTGGTCTGTGTGTGTGATGTATGTATGTATGTATGTGTGGACAGATTTTTAGCATGAAGGAATTGAGCTACCGGATTGAAATTTTATATTTAACTTAGGTACCTTCCCACACGCTCAAAATAAGCTTTTTGAACAAAATCGGCCAAAAAGTACTAGTACTTTACTGATGTACTTTTTCAGTTTTTTTCGATTTTCTCAAAATTCCCTCCAAGGATTTTTTTAAAATTCAAAAATCAATTATTTTTTAGATGCTCTTTAAAATGTATATTCTCATTTTGCCGTTGAAATCTTCTGGAGACCACTTTACTCTTGTTCTTTTAGCATGAAGGAATTGAGCTACCAGATTGAAATTTTATATTTAACTTAGGTACCTTCCCACACGCTCAAAATAAGCTTTTGAACAAAATCGGCCAAAAAGTACTAGTACTTTACTGATGTACTTTTTCAGTTTTTTTCGATTTTCTCAAAATTCCCTCCAAGGATTTTTTTAAAATTCAAAAATCAATTATTTTTTAGATGCTCTTTAAAATGTATATTCTCATTTTGCCGTTGAAATCTTCTGGAGACCACTTTACTCTTGTTCTTCATAGGAAAGATAGAAATGGTTGCCATGGTAACGGAATTTAAATCTTTTTCTTTTTATTAGATTAAAAATCAATTATTATTTAAATTCCCATTTATTTGTGTCTTTAATTGCTTAGGAGAAAACATATATATATCTCTCTCTCTCACTTGCAAACATTATCGCCTGTCTCTCCGCCTTCTCTCATAGGCCTAATGTTAATTTCCTATAGGGATTTTTATGTTAATTTCGATTCAAAAGGGGGTCCCCTTTGAAACTTTTTAGGCATTTAAAATTTTTTTTTCCAATTCTTATGAAATTTTGTATTTATTTACGATTCTCTATTGTGTATAAAATGTCCAAATATGAGATTAAAATTTTTAAAAATAACCATAGTTTATTTCAAGCAGTCAACATTTAAAATCCAAGTTTGAAACTAAGGTGCTATCGGAAACTAAATATATCTCGACACAAAAAATCTGGTGTGACCAGCACAGTGCGCAACTTTCTCTTACCGAAGGGTAAGAGAAAGTTGTGTGCTGTGCGCCAGTCACACCAGATTTTTACTATTTTATTTATATGTATATAACTTGCTACTCTATTATTTTTACTATGTTATTTATATGTATATAACTTGTTACTCTATTATTTTTACTATGTTGCTTATATGTATATAATTTGCTACTTTATTATTTTACTATGTTATTTATATGGATTTTTGTATATATGTATGTGAAGGGAATGACTGAGGGGTCACCCCTAATAAATAAAAAAAAAAAAAAAAACTAATAATAAATATTAAATAAGTTATGAGATTGTTTAAGTGGATTTTGCTGGCATTCCTGGTCAGAGGGAAAAGGACATTCATCGAGATCGTTAATGTTAAACAAGATCAAACATTGTTGGGTGTGATAGATGGGGTCCAAGGTATAAGAATGTTGAACGCCAGGCTTTAGGCGTAAGCAATATTCAGTCTATATTCTGAATCAGTGCTTCTTAAGGAAGTGGGTCGTAGCTTCCTAGGGGGCCATGGATTACCCGCAGGGGGCCGTGAAATAACAAATAAGTTATTATTGTTGATAAGTTTAATTACTTGGATTATAATTATATTATAAAATATCGATAAAGTATTGAAATAAAATATTCATTTTTTACTTTCTCTTACCTCTATATATGTTAATATATAGAGAGAAAAAGTATAGGGTTCATGTAAAAAATTCAATGTCGAGATTTTGACGGATATACACACAAAATATAAATCTCAAGAATGAAAAGAGCTAGGAAGTTGAAATTTTATATTTAAGTTAGGCACCCCATGGAACTTGACACAAAGCTTGTGCACAAAATCGTCCAAAGAGTACAAGTACTTTACTGATGCACTTTTTCAGCTTTTTTCGATTTTCTCAAAATTCCCTCCAACGATTTTGATTAAAATTCAAAAATCAATTATTTTTTAGATGCTCTTTAAAATATATATCTCAATTTGGCATTGAAATCTTCTGAAGACCACTTTACTCTTGTACTCCATAGAAAAAAATAGGAGAAATGTTTTCCATGGTAACAAAATATAAATATTTTTACATATAAATTTTACATATTGAAAATCGAATGTACCGTACTGTCGGAAACTAAATATATGTCGACACGAAAAATCTGGTGTGAAAAGCACAGAACACAACTTTCGATTACCGAAGGCAAGATATACCTCATTGGGTTTCATAAATATGTTTTAAGTCTCCTAATGTACTATAAAGTAGCTTTCTTTTTTTTTATAATTTTAGTCATTGGGGGATTATCTCTAAAGCCCGCCCCCGTTACACCGGCTATGCGGAACAGGACAATTAATTTAACTAAAATTAATTATAAAATAAATAAACTAAATGTGGCAGATGTTAAAATAATAATTACTTAATTTTCGGATTCCTTAAAATAACATTGTCTATTACCAGAGATCTGTTTTACTTTGGAAATGTTGAATTTCTCTCTATCTCTTTCAGGAAATTGATATTAAATTTTTTAGCCTTTTCACTACACAAGAAAAATAATAATTTAAACACACATTCTAAAATTCCATACCAATTAATCGAATATCTACAGTATGTTAAAAGGAACAAATAGACTGATTGCAGGGGTTTGATGCAAAATGAGATAATCTGAATTGCTAGCCAATAACCTCATTGAGAGTTCATTGATAATCAAGAGTTTAAATTGATTAGGAGACATAATAACAAACGCAATTTAGATACCCTGATTAGTTGATTTAATTAATAAATTATAAATTTAATCAATCTAGTGTAATTAAATTTGTTTTCTTTAAATTTATATACAGTTTTATAGCACAGATGGTAGAGTTGTTGTCTATTGTTCTAGGGGTCAGTGACGCATCCCGTCACATGTGATGAAAATTTAAATTAATAGAAATGAATTGAATTGGCTGCCAGTCAATTGATATAAATAGAGCCGGGGTCTAAATGGCCTCTGATGCCAAAAAAGACCTTAAATAAAAAATATAGTTTTCTTTGATCCAATCAAATAAAACTTCTAAATTTCTGTTGACACAAAAGGAAAAAATCTGGTGTGACTGGTCGCAAAGCACACAACTTTCTCTTACCTTCGGTAATCGAAGTTGTGTTATGTGCTTGTCACACAAATTTCTTTACTTTTGTAATTGAAAGTTGTTTTCTGGGCACACCATATTTTTTTGACAGCATATATTTAGTTTCCGCCGATATATTGGAATACAAGATGTAATATTTATAAATATGGGAAAATATTTATATTTTGTTACCACGGCAACCATTTCTTATATCTTTCCTATGAAGTACAAGAGTAAAGTGGTCTTCAAACAATTTCAAGGGCAAAATGAAAATATAGATTTTAAAGAGCATCTAAAAAAATAATTCATTTATGAATTTTAATCAAAATCGTTCAGGGATTTTTTTGTGTCGAGATATATTTAGTTTCAGTCGATATATTTGATTTCAAGATGTAAAATTTATAATCATAGAAAAATATTTATATTTTTGTGACCATGACAACCATTTCTCTTATCTTTCCTATGAAGAACAAGAGTAAAGTGTGCTTCAAACAATTTGAGAGCAAAATGAGAATATTAGAGTGAGGTGGATGGCTGAGTAGATCTTGTAGTAACGAAGAAGAAAAGAGCGATTGCAGCTAATTTTATTTCGTTTATTTATAGCTTCAAGCCGACGTTTCCGGTCAGATATACGACCATCATCAGGGCTGAAGCGTGTCAACAAAAATCCTCAAAATGTCGAATGGCACAATCGTATAAAATAGATAGATTAGATCTAACCTTGACTCGCATAGCCTGTTGGTCCTTATAAAAATGGCAAAAAATATTTTATACGATTGTGCCATTCGGCATTTTGAGATTTTTGTTGACACGCTTCAGCCCTGATGATGGTCGTATATCTGACCGCTTGAAGCGATAAATAAACGAAATAAAATTAGCTGCAATCGCTCTTTTCTTTCTTCCTTACTAAAATGAGAATATACATTTGAATGAGAATCTAAAAAATAATTGATTTTGGAATTTTAATCAAAATCGTTAGAACGAAATTTTTAGAAAATCGAAAAAAACGGAAAAAGTACATCAGTAAAGTACTAGTGCTTTTGGCCGATTTTGTTCAAAAGATTCGTGTCACGTCCCAGGGGGATAGATAACTAACTTATATATAAAATTTCAACCTCCTAGCTCTTATTGTTCTTGAAATATTTTGTTCACAGACATACACACAGACAGAGCATGTCGCGAAAACCACTTTTTTGATTCAGGGGGGCCTCAAAACGTGTATATCCATCAAAATCTCGACATCGTATTTTTGACATGACTCCAATACTTTCTCTTTATAGGCCCTATATATTAAAATATATGAAGGTAAGAGAAAGTAAAAATGGTTAAAAGGTATACATTAATGTAAATTATGCTAAAAATTATATTTGTATCCAAAAATATTTTTTTTATTTGTTAAATTAATTTCTATACCTATGAATCACAAGGATAATCTCATGAAAGTCTTTCTGTGTTCGAAATTAGTCAGAATGGGATTCGAACAATATAGAGCTTATAAAAATAAAATTTTATTCTGTCTTTTTATATTAAAAAGAACACAGAGAGGAAAAAATTAGATTTCGAACCAATTTCAATATTAAAGATTTATAAATTAAGTTTTTACCTTTTATCACATTAAACCTTTCGAAAATTCAATTATTGTATAAATTTTGTATTTTGTAATTTTAAAGTGAAATTTTAGCCTTTGTTATAAAAGCAATTCCCGATTAAGTTAAGAATTAAAATGATATTTTAAATAGAAACTGACGGCTAAGTTTATTAAAATTAAATAGAATTAAGATGAGCCGCCATTAAAAAAAAAGCCATCACATAAATTTTCAAACTCTCTTTAATTTTAATTTATTAATAAAATGGAAAGCCCCTTAACTTTTCCAACTAATTATAGGATTAACAATTCATTTAATAGCAATTATATTAGAAACTGGAAACAAAATAAAACAATAATTTGAGACAGGACTCAAGCTAGCATTTACCACGCCCTGGGCAACTTTACTACCCCTTAAACATTATCATTCTAAACGTATATATCTTTGATTCAATAAAAAGCTAATTTATGATTTTAAAATATAATAATAATAATGTGTTTCTAGAAAGGAATATGTGACAAACAGTGAAAGTGGTATATTACAAAACGGTAAAATTATACCTAGCTACAAATTGTTAAACAAATGCTGTTATAAAAATGTACTATTGTCCAATCAAAGATATAAATATGGGAGATCTAATTTTCCTCGAGTTTATTTATTTATTTTTTTTTATTTCCTTTAACATTTTTGTCTGCATCGGAGGCCATTTAAACCCCACCTCTATTTATTTAAATTGGTTGGTAGCCAATTCAATTTAATCGAGTTTACTTGTCAAAGGTAAGCAAGTGTTGAAATGGATGTTAAAAAATTGTAATTATTAAAATTCGTACTCTAAAATAAATTGTTGTGACAACAACAATAGCAATTAAATTGAAAACTTGCCTTCGGGCTTGGGGTAGTTGGTAGCGCGCCTGCCTTGTATACCAAAGGACGAGGGTTCGGATCCCAGGCAGTCCGATTATTTTATTTAAGCCATTTGGACCCCAATATATATATTTTCATAACAACGGTTATCGTTTAAAGTCTTATATGGCCTAAGTTGCCGAAAAGACTGTGTATGAATGTGAAAAGGGTGTTTTTTAATTAAAAAAAAAAAAAAAAAAAAAAAAAAAAAAAAAAAAAAAAAAAAAAAAAAACATTTTCCACGCCCTGGACACAAAATTTACAACATGTTAAAATCAAAGATTTAGAGCGAAAATTAATTTTTTTGAACTCAAGGAGGTCTAAATCGACGAGAATCATCAAATTACGAGATCGAATTTTTTTTACAGATTACAATACTTTTCCTATTTCATATACGAAAAATCTGGATGTTGTGCATCTGATTCGTGATCCTGATGATTGGTGCACAGCGCACAAAATTTTCTTTTACTTTTTGTAATTGAAAGTTGTTTTCTATGCACACCATATTTTTGACAGCATATATTT
>JAKCPI010022016.1:0-10287 GCA_023213315.1 Euborellia annulipes | reverse complement strand
ATGATCAATTATATTATAAGAACGTCGGCCAAACAAATGAATACTTTTGCGTATTATCGGTTTATTTGTAGATATTTCGATTCCAATGGTATAGAATCATCCTCAGTACAATCAACAGATGTTTTGCAAATAGTTAACTCTTCCCATCCAATATGACAAAACAGCTGAGCATTCCATGAATGCAATTTTCATAATCAATAATGAATTATGAAAATTGCATTCATGGAATGCTCAGCTGTTTTGTCATATTGGATGGGAACAGCGGCGTAACCAGCCTTTGAGGGCGGGGGGGCGAAGCTCAACTAGGGCGCCGATTTTCCAGGGGGCTCCGCCCCCTGGACCCCCTTGCTCGCCTTCGGCGGGCAAATTTCTTGCATCCAGTAATTTTCTCAGCGAATTTGTTTATATTTACATGTTTTTTAATGACCCCTGTATGATTTTGTTTTGATTTTTCTTTGCTTTTACGAAAAATGTCGTTTTCTTCTGTGATTATTTCAAAAACTATTCAGTTTTCGGGAAAATATCAAAGAATAAAAACTTTTTAAAATAGAGTATTTTATTTCGACGGGCATGCAAATGAAATTTTATTTAAAAATTGCTAGACATTCGTTCATTCATTCACTAAATCTCGAGCGGGAATGGGCGGATTTGAAAAAATTCCGGGCGGGCTCGGGCGGGCCTGAAGAATGGTAAAAGCCCTTTCATTTTGAGAAAATCGAAAAAACTGAAAAACTACATCAGTAAAATACTAGTACTTTTTGGCCTATTTTGATTAAAAGCTTATTTTCACGGTCCCGGGGGTGTTTAACTTAAATATAACATTTCAGTCTCATAGCTCAATTCCTTCATGCCTAAAAAATTTTGAATTCCAAAAAATTAAATATTAAGGCTTATACGAATCCTGAGTAAATCTCCACAGCCTTAAAACATCAAATTAAGGCTTATATATTGCAAAATAAAAAAAATTTTTAATTATAAAGCCTCTATATACGTTATTTATTATTTTTGGAATTAAGTTAAATTCATTTAAAATAGTAGAATTCAAGTTGTAATATAATTTTAAAAGAAAACAATCAATTTTTTAAGACAATCGATGAAAAGAATATGATAAAATCACATACGCTGGGCTATATTTTAGAGGCCGTAGGGCGCCTATGCCGATTCCGGGGGGCGCCAAGGGCTCGATGCCCCTGGGGCGGGGGGGGCTCGAGCCCCCCTCGCCCCCCCCCTGGTTACGCCACTGGATGGGAAGAGTTAACGATTTGCAAAACATCTGTTGATTGTACTGAGGATGATTCTATACCATTGGAATCGAAATATCTACAAATAAACCGATAATACGCAAAAGTATTCATTTTTTTGGCCGACTTCCTTATAATATAATTGATCATCCTTACGGCCATCTACTAACAACAATACTTAATGATGTAGTTTTTCAGTTTTTTCGATTTTCTCAAAATTCGCTTTAACTATTTTGATTAAAATTCAAATATCAATTATTTTTTAGATGCTCTTTAAAATCTATATTCTCATTTTGCCATTAAAATTTTCTGAAGCACACTTTACTTTTGTACTTCATATGAAAGATGGGAGAAATCGTTGCCATGGTAACAAAATATAAATATTTTCCCATACTTATAAATCTTACATCTTGAAATTAGAATGTACTATATTGTCGGAAACTAAACATATGTCAACACAAAAAATCTGGTGGGACAACTTTCTCTTGCCGAAGGGTAAGAGAAAGTTGTTTGCTGTGCGACCAGTCACACCAGATTTTTTAATCTCTTATTTTAATTCGGTTGTAGTTGTATTCTTTGTTGAGTTAGAGCTCGCAGCGCCCTCATTTTCCCAAACAAACATTTCTTTTTCTATTGTTGTCAGTCGGCTTTTACAGTGAGTGTCTTTATTATAAAATTAATTATATCAAGTATTTAATAATTTCGTTCCTGAAATAATCAAGAAACCTCTGAAATGTCTTCTTTGGTAATTCCTTCAAGGTAAATAAAATATTTATCCATTATTATTATTCACAAAGTAAAAGAGTGAGAAACTCTGTCAAAATATTATATATCATTTCCGTGTGGACAATATCACGCCCACCCTATATACGTATGTATGAGCTCATCCAAATATATTGAAATATATAAATTCACAAAAAAAAAAAAAAAAAATCATTTTAAAAGATGCATTCGCCTGAATCGGCCTTGCTGGGGATCTTGAGAGCTTGACCCATTGTTGTATTATATAAATAAAACCTTGAAGAAAATCTATATATTCAATTTATAAACATTTATTCTAGATATTCAATTATCTTTTATATTAGTTTATAGAAAATGTTTTCTTTTTCATATAAAGATCTACTACTACTAAGTTAAATGTTTAGAAAAATAATAAAATTCAAATTTCAATATTCCTCTAATGGATATAAATGACGATAAGGATTATCTTCAAGATATTTTTGGGTGTTGCTTTAAAGGCGATGTATCTTTTATGAGGCAAGTTGCGTTGGTTGCCAAGCGAAAGTCTCCTCGTTAAGTGGTCATCCATCAAGTGGCGAGTAATCAACCTCGGAGGGTCTTCTACTTCTTTCTCTATTCTCTTCTTTTCTCTCGTTCTCAAACAAAACCGTTGTCTACGTCATCACATTTTACCGACCTCCATTCTAAATTCAATACTTTACTGTCTGTCATTCATCCTTATTAAGATTTTTAGAACAAATATTTTTTCTTTTTTTTTTTTCATTTATACTATATTAATCATAAAATTAAATAAAGAAATATGTTATCGTGATTTTTTTTTTGGAATGGGTGCATAAGGTCCGAAGACCTATAATGACCAGTGGTCACATCAGCCAGGAAGAAAATTAAAAAAAAAAAAAGAAAAAGCATAAAGGGGAACTCATTTTATTGTATCTAACAAGTTTTAGCATATTTTGAAATATGGTAAAATAACATAAAATACATCAAAATTTCACATACTCATTATAAATACCGGGAGAGAAAAAGACTGACAGGCGCATTTAATCATGGACCCCTCTTGTTATTTGATCATTCATTCTTTGTTTGTTCTTACTTTCTCTTACCAATATATATAGTATGAATTTATAAATAGAGAGAGAAAGTATTGGATTCATGTCAAAATTTTTTGTGTCGAGATATTTAGTTTCCGACAGTAAGGTACATTAGAATTCAAGATGTAAAATTCATAAACATCGGAAAATATTTATATATTGTTACAATGGCAATCATTTCTCCTATATTTTCTCTAAAGTTCAAGAGTAAAGTGTGCTTCAAAAGATTTCAAGGGCAAAATGAGAATATTCATTTTAAAGAGGATCTAAAAAATGTCATACCAACCAGCATTGGAACGTCTTAAAACCTTAGTAAAAGAATATGATTTTCGATTTAATTGTGGTTTATTTGTAAAAATTACAACGTTTCGGTCACTCATTCTTTTGCCCTCTTCAGACATACAATTCAGCTAAGATTATAAAGGTTGTCACAGAAGTAAAAACCTTTTTAATTCTAGCTGAATTGTACCTGAAGGAGGTCACAGAATGAGTGCCCGAAATTTTTACAAATAAACCACAGTTAAACCGAAAATCAAATTCTTTTACTAAAATCTTACATTAGCTGAGATTACAATTCTATAGTGGAAGCAGATGAAGGGCTTTTCAGAAAAGAAAAACCGCTAGATATTGTTTTTTCTTTTATTTGGAAAACTTCATTACGGCCACTTTCTTTTACTACAGAACACAACTTTCAATTACCGAACATAAGAGCAAGTTGTGTACTGTGCAACTACTCTACCAGATTTTTTGATGTTTTTTTGGTGTTTTTAATGCATAAGTTCAATGAAAAAGGTTTTATTTCTTAAAATTTTGGATATTATTTGACAACAAAAGTTCAACTTATTCGGTTATGCAGCTTACATAAATTTAAAAAAAATTATCCCTCTCTTTCTCCTCGTCGAAAAAGTTCTTTTCATCTGTTCTTAATAATAGGCTAACTTATAATGGATTGGAAAGAAAATCGATTTTTAAATTTAATATTGAATTACATATTATACAAAATAGTAAAGATGACATATTCCATCTTTCAATTTTATTTTATAATTTAAAACATATGGATAACTTAACCATATTTTATAAATTATCTATTTATATAATGTCTGCAAAGGAGAGATATTGTTTTCACTGTCAAAACCACCAAAAGAACATTTTGACAAGTGTCATGTTTGATAACAAGTCAAAAACAAAATTGAACCTCTAAATAAAAGGAAGACATTTTCAGAGACGTTATATTCTGTATACAATATATCAAATAGGTGAATGGTAGAACAAGGAAATCTAAAATATATAAAAAATTATTTTGAACAACAATATATCGTCGTATATAATCAAATATTAGAATACAAAATAACAATTAGAACGCTGAAGTTGATGCTGGTTTTAGGTGGTGAGAAATCGGGGAAAATGAGAACTAGCTAATATTAATATATTATATTGACGAGATCAATTTATATAAATAAGTTAACCAAATTTCCATTTTTCCTTACCCTGGATATTCCAAAGTTTCCGGATTCGGCTCCCAGGAGCCAAGGGACGTTTGGTCCAATAAAAAAACAAAAATATAATTTGATTCTAAAAAAATTTGATCGAACAATCGAAATGATGATTATTTCTTTCCCTTTTTTCTCAACTTAATTCACAATTTAAAGCTATTAATGTTTTTTTTTTTTTTTTTTAAATCAAAGTCCTTTTTTACTTCCTCTTTCAAATTATATTTAATTAATGTTTCTTGAGATAATGTTTTCAAAAGCTGTTGTCATTATTTATGCAGAAAGTGTAATTCATTTTTAATTTAATCCCATGGGAATTCAATCAATAAAACATCGCCTTTGAATTTTTACTTTCTCTTACCTATGTATATATGTAATATATATATAGAGAGAAAGTATTGGTTTCATGTCAAAAATTCGATGTCGAGATTTTGATGGATATATACGTTTTGAGGTCCCCTGAATCCAAAAAAGTGGTTTTCGCGACATGGTCTGTCTGTGTGTGTGTCTGTGTGTGTGGGGGGTCTGTGTGTGTGTGTTCAATTTTAAGCATGAAGGAATTGAGCTACGAGGTTGAAATTTTATATTTAAGTTAAACACCCCCGGGACCGGAAAAATAAGCTTTTAATCAAAATCGGCCAAAGAGTACTAGTACTTTACTGATGTACTTTTTCAGTTTTTTTCGATTTTCTCAAAATTCGCTCTAACGATTTTGATTAAAATTCAAAAATCAATTATTTTTTAGATGCTCTTTCAAATGTATATTCTCGTTTTGCTCTCAAAATTGTTTGAAGCACACTTTACTCTTGTGCTTCATAGAGAAGATAGGAGAAATGGTTGCCATGGTAACAAAATATAAATATTTTCCCATGTTTATAAATTTGACATCTTTAATTCTAATACCTATTGGCGGAAACTAAATATATGTCGACACAAAAAATCTGGTGTGACAAGCACAGAACACAACTTTCGATTACCGAAGGTAAGAGAAAGTTGTGTGCTGTGCGACAGTCACACCAGATTTTTTATACTAAAAGAGAAAGTATTATATATTCCTGTTTTTTTTTTCACTATAATTTACTTGTAGTGCATATACCATCTATTGCAATAGTATTGAGACTAAAGCCCGGTATTTAGGCAGCCCATATGGCAGCTTGTCTGTGCGAGAAATATCTTTTTAGGCCGAACGACCCTTTTTGACAAAAAAATAACCATAAAAATTTATCTTTTTAATATAAATTTCAAGATATATCGAAATAAAAATTATCTGAATGTTTTAGTCAAAAAAAAGCAAACCCCGGCAGGAACAAAGTTCCTCACGCCTTTTCTTCAACTCAGAATATAATTTAATTTAATATGAATATTATGAACCTCTTGCTCGCCGCTTACGGTAGATAGAAGAAAATAAAGAGAAGAAGATGGACGTGGCCTCGCCAAGGCTTCGGCTAATCTCGCCTTCCTCCGCCTTTGTTAGGAACGCATTTTTGTTACGTTACCCTTTCTCCCATTTCACTCTGCGTAAGCCGCGTTAAAGAACTTCTTTCCAAAAAGTTTACCGTATGCCCTTTTGGCTGCCTAACTACCGGACTTTAGTCTCATTGCAGTAGATGGTCGCAATGCCCTCCTTCGGCGGGCTTCGCGCTTAGCCAGGGGACTTCCAGGCTCTCTTGCTAGCCTTAATTAATAGTTTTTATAATTTTTCTTTTGAGAGGTTTAGTTTTTTTTTTTATTATTATCACAAATGGCTTAGATTTTTCATAAGGAGAGATCGGGCTTTTAACCGAATTCTCAAATTTTTTGACCCCCCTTCAAAATAGAATTTGGAGACCGGACTATTTTTCCTGTATCCTCCATAATATTCTTTATAAAGATGCAAAATCTTATTTCAAAATCCCTTTGGGAAGTTGGTCAATCATTTACGATAAATGTTTCCTCATATATGTCCTATGGGATAAATCGTAACTTCAACAATTAATTTTGAGCGTAGGCCTACAAAAATGTAATCGTCTATAGATTAAAAAAAAATATTTATTTGATCCAAGAAACAACCGGATGAGGATTGTTGAACAAAAATGTTTAATAACTACTTAGTCCTCACTTTCTTTTGCTTCACTAATTAATTTTCAAATTTATCACCTTTATTTATTATCCATACTTTATAATATAAGTTTTATCTTAAGTGAATAGACTTATAAAATTAAAGATGATAAATTGCAAACTCTTTTATAAGTTAATTCTTTAGCCTATTGAAATGTATACCTTAGAGCTCCCCTGTATATTCTCTCTCTTTTCTCTCAATGTACCCTCATCAACACGTAACAAACATCAAAGAATTTGTACTCTAATAAATAGAGAAGAGGGAAAGTGAAATCAGTAGTCTTTCCTTTGAATAAGTTGTGGTTATAGGGGTATGCAAAAGACGTCACGCAATTTCACACCCCCGCTTTGCTTTATTTGTGTGACAAGGCAGAGGACAACACTTGGAATCTAAATAAACTCCCCGGCTTTCCTAGCCAATCAAACGTCTAACCAGTGGGTGTCTCTTTATAATAGAAATCTCTTTTCCAATAAAAGTGCTTCTCAGCAAAAATAACCTGGGAAACTTTTTAGGTTTTGTAATAAAAGACAGAAAATTAATTAAACAAATAAAAATTAATAGAACTATGTATGGCAATTCTCTTTGTTCTAAGAGTTGCCTTGAAGGGCCTATTGTTGGGAGTAAATAATCATTACCCTTGGAAATGGATTGGTCAACACTTGTAAATAATTAATTAACTTCACAATCATATAATCAATATAAGAAAATTATATGCAAATTATTTCACATCGAATTCATTTTGCTCATATATATAGAGGAAAGTATTGGATTCATGACAAAAATTCAATGTTTGATGGGAATAGACGTTTTGAGGTCCCCTCAGTTCAAAAAAGTGGATCCTCCAGAATGGTCTGTGTGTGTGAGTGTCTGTGAAAAAATATCTCAAAAACGAAAAGGGCTAGGAGATTAAAATTTTATATTTAAGTTAAGCACCCCCCCTCCTCCCTGGCTCTTGACATTTAGCTATTGAACAAAATCGCTCAAAGACCACTAGTACTTTACTGATATACTTTTTTTGTTTTTCTCAAAATTCGCCGAACGATTTTGATTAAAATTCATAAATGAATTATTTTTTAGATGCTCTTTAAAATCTATATTTTCATTTTGCCCTTGAAATTGTTTGAAGACCACTTTACTCTTGTACTTCATAGGAAAGATATAAGAAATGGTTGCCGTGGTAACAAAATATAAATATTTTCCCATATTTATAAATATTACATCCCCCCCCTTGTATTCCAATATATCGGCGGAAACTAAATATATGCTGTCAAAAAAATATGGTGTGCCCAGAAAACAACTTTCAATTACAAAAAGTAAAAGAAATTTGTGCGCTGTGCACCAATCACATTTTTTTTTTTTGTTTTTTTTTTTTTTATTTAAAATAAACCCTGGTATTTAATATTTAAAAAATAGTGTTAAAAATTTTATAAATTTTTTACATCAGGTTTTTCGTATATGAAATAGGAAAAGTATTGTAATCGTAAAAAAATTCGATCTCGTAATTTTGATGATTCTCGACGATTTAGACCTCCTTGAGTTCAAAAAATTAATTTTCACTCTAAATCTTTGATTAACATGTAGTAAATCTTGTGTCCAGGGCGTGGAAAATGTTTTTTTTTTTTTTTTAAATTAAAAAACACCCTTTTCACATTCATACACACAGTCTTTTCGGCAACTTAGGCCATATAAGACTTTAAACGATAACCGTTGTTATGCAAATATATATATTGGGGTCCAAATGGCTTAAATAAAATAATCGGACTGCCTGGGATCCGAACCCTCGTCCTTTGGTATACAAGGCAGGCGCGCTACTAACTACCCCAAGCCCGAAGGCAAGTTTTTAATTTAATTGCTATTGTTGTTCTCACAACAATTTATTTTAGAGTACGAATTTTAATAATTACAATTTTTTAACATCCATGTCAACACTTGCTTAATACCAAATGACTTAAATAAAAATGCCTGGACCCACCAATTGATATATTAAACATACTGATTATCGTAAAAAGTCTTAAATGGCCTCAGTTGCCGAAAAGACTGTGTGAATGTGAGTGTGAATGAGAAAAAAGTGTGAATGTTTTTAAAAAAAAAAAAAAAAACACTTCTTACCTTTGACAAGTAAACTCGATTAAATTGAATTGGCTACCAACCAATTTAAATAAATAGGGGTGGGGTTTAAATGGCCTCCGATGCAGACAAAAATGTTAAAGGAAATAAAAAAAAAATAAATAAATAAACTCGAGGAAAATTAGATCTCCCATATTTATATCTTTGATTGGACAATAGTACATTTTTATAACAGGTGGTAAATGCTAGCTTGAGTCCTGTCTCAAATTATTGTTTTATTTTGTTTCCAATTTCTAATATAATTGCTATTAAATGAATTGTTAATCCTATAATTAGTTGGAAAAGTTAAGGGGCTTTCGATTTTATTAATAAATTAAAATTAAAGAGAGTTTGAAAATTTATGTGATGGCTTTTTTTTAATGGCGGCTCATCTTAATTCTATTTAATTTTAATAAACTTAGCCGTCAGTTTCTATTTAAAATATCATTTTAATTCTTAACTTAATCGGGAATTGCTTTTATAACAAAGGCTAAAATTTCACTTTAAAATTACAAAATACAAAATTTATACAATAATTGAATTTTCGAAAGGTTTAATGTGATAAAAGGTAAAAACTTAATTTATAAATCTTTAATATTGAAATTGGTTCGAAATCTAATTTTTTCCTCTCTGTGTTCTTTTTAATATAAAAAGACAGAATAAAATTTTATTTTTATAAGCTCTATATTGTTCGAATCCCATTCTGACTAATTTCGAACACATAAAGACTTTCATGAGATTATCCTTGTGATTCATAGGTATAGAAATTAATTTAACAAATAAAAAAAATATTTTTTGGATACAAATATAATTTTTAGCATAATTTACATTAATGTATACCTTTTAACCATTTTTACTTTCTCTTACCTTCATATATTTTAATATATAGGGCCTATAAAGAGAAAGTATTGGAGTCATGTCAAAAATACGATGTCGAGATTTTGATGGATATACACGTTTTGAGGCCCCCTGAATCAAAAAAGTGGTTTTCGCGACATGCTCTGTCTGTGTGTATGTCTGTGAACAAAATATTTCAAGAACAATAAGAGCTAGGAGGTTGAAATTTTATATATAAGTTAGTTATCTATCCCCCTGGGACGTGACACGAATCTTTTGAACAAAATCGGCCAAAAAGCACTAGTACTTTACTGATGTACTTTTTCGGTTTTTTCGATTTTCTCAAAATTCGTTCTAACGATTTTGATTAAAATTCCAAAATCAATTATTTTTAGGTTCTCATTCAAATTTATATTCTCATTTTAGTAAGGAAGAAAGAAAAGAGCGATTGCAGCTAATTTTATTTCGTTTATTTATCGCTTCAAGCCGACGTTTCGGTCAGATATACGACCATCATCAGGGCCAATCGAGAAGATTCAGAAGGATTCAATTTTATTTTATTTGTTTTTGTCACCATTCGTAAAATTTAGCTCTGAAGCAATCGGATCCCCACCTTGAGATCATCAGATCATCCTTCAATTTTGTCCGCATGTAATCCGGGTGGGTTGTATCGTACAATACGG
>JAKCPI010022015.1:0-39155 GCA_023213315.1 Euborellia annulipes | reverse complement strand
ATGGATTCATTTAAATCCAAAAATTTCATGATTTTCCAATAAGAGCTATACGTCGATCCAAGATAAAATAAAATATTTTAAATATCATAAATTTTAAAGCAAGATAAAATGCCAGAGAAGATGATGCTTCTACTCTGTATTCGTCAATAAAAGCTATAAAATAATTTGTCAATATATAATTCACCTCTCCGCATGCGATGAGGTTTCCGGCTCTCTTCTGCTTGGGCTGGTGATGTACGGAGAAAAGGGAACCGATCATAAAATCACCCTGCAGCACTGCAGGGACTCCACTGCTACCCTGTGCAGTTGCTGCAACGCTAGCTGCAGCGAGGAGGAGGAGAGCCGCCGTGCTAAGCACACCCTGTGTGGGCATGCCTCCTCCTCTCAGCACCTGTTTAACACAAAATAAAGACCATTAATATCTAATTCACTTGATGTCTCGGGGTAAGTAACCTTGTTGGCTTTTGAAGTTACCTACCCGAGGTTCAGCTTGGAATGTGTAACTACAACAATTATGAGGGCTCTTGTTCTACTCCATTCAATATTAATTATCATTTGCCCCTCAAACTTAAAAAATAAATAAATAAGCAGATCAGATCAGATCATATATGACCATCCACATGAAAAGGTACCAAATCTTCATCAGGCTCAAAATTGAGTTTTTTATGCTTTCTGTGCAGAACACATCGAGCCGGAATTTTTAGAATTTCGTTTGGAAGATATGAATTTTTAAAATTTTGTTTATGAAAAAGCTAATTTTGAGAAAAATGAGTTTAAAGTTTATTTGGTCTCTTTTCTCTGATCTCATCCAAATACACCGATTCTGATGAATCGAATATTTCATCATATAAGATGAAGAACTAGAGAATCGGAATCAGTAATAAAAAAAAATCGATTTTTTTGAACTTTTTTTAGTATAGTCCTGAAAATTTAGCCCAGTGAAGATTTGGAACCTTTTCATGTGGATGGTCACATATATGGTTGCCTATCTGTAGGCGTAATTTTTTAGTTTTTTTTTTTTTAATTAAATCATGCCTATGAGAATATACCAGAAATAATTAAAACACCACCATGACGCTGTCTTTTCGGCAAGAATGTAGGGAGCCGAAAAGACAGCGTCATGGTGGTGTTTAATTATATGTTTCTCGCCATCACTCATTAATCTTCAACCAATATATACCAGAAATAATTTAGATTGAGATTAGAAATGAACCACAAAGTAAAGTCTTAGCTCCATTCCATCTTTTGAAGTATACGCTTATTAGTTTTATAAAGATATCAAAATTTGCAGCAACTATAAGAATCCATTTGGCGTGAAATGGACGACAGGCGTGTGTCGTGATAAGAATAATATTGTTAGATGTATTTTTATTGTTGAACAAAAATTCGCAAAGTGGTCTATTTATCCCCTTAATAGCAATACTGATTGTGGATGACTTCTTTGTTTTTAGTAAGTGTATGTAGTAGATAAAATTCTCTAGAGAATTCACATGCAAGTTAGTTACCTGGAAGGCTTTTTTTCGGTCCCTTCACTGTCACATAACGAGTGGTCCCAGAGGAGATGAAATTCTCCGCCACGTTTGGCAAAGATGGTCATTTTGAGAAATCATGCTTCGTGGTGAGCCAACTCTAAAAAAAAAATTCAAACAAACACATATAATCACAGAGATAGAGAAATATATATTTCAAGACTTATTAAAAGTTTGAATAAAAAGAGAACCACTTGATGAATATTGGATAATATTTATTATCTATGACATGGAGTCAGATGGCTTGCAGCTATCTTTTTATATGGCACTTGTGTGTTGAGCACTTTTCAAGCATCAGGGGAGTATTCTCATTCAAGTGAATAAAACATTTTTATTCCTACATGAATAAAGAGTTTAGAGAGAGACAGAGATAAAAAGGAGACGTCCTATTTTGACGTGGAAAAAAAAAGAAAAAAATTTGCTAGAAGAAATATTTTTCTGTATTATTATTTACTTTTATAATTACACAGGAAGAAAAATTCGTGGGATTAATTAAAATAAAGACCTGGAGGAATTATAAAAGGACGTTTAATAAGAAAAGCTGCTTAAAAATTAGAAAAGCCACAAATAAACAAAAGGTGTTTTATGTTTAGAGGAAAAATATTTATTAAATAAATAAATGAAATCGTTTCTGCCTTCTAGACATTTGCCCAAATCGAAGTTTATTCAGTGATGGAAAAAAGAAGAAGCTAAAGGGGTTCGACTATTATTGCTAAGAGAACGTGCCTCTACAAGCCAATCAGAAAGCTTGTTTTTACAGTCAAGTCTGTTTTGTTCAATATTTTTTAAAACAATTTTTACTTTCTCTTACCTTTAGATATGCTAATATATATAGAGAGAGAAAGTATTGGATTCATGTTAAAAATTCGATGTCAGAGATTTTGATGGATATACACGTTTTGAGGTCCCCTGAATCCAAAAAAGTGGTTGTCGAGACAGGGTCTGTCGTCTGTGTGTGTGTTCAATTTAAACCATGAAGGAATTGAGCTAGGAGGTTGAAATTTTATATTGAAGTTCGGATCCCAGGCAGTCCGGCAGGCCAATGATTTTATTTAAGCCATTTGGATACCAAATTTTGTTTTGTTTAAAATACAAAGCAATGCTATCAGCTGTATATATGATGCGACAATAATTTGTATACGCCAAGTTTGAGACACAAAATTTTGTATTTCAAACTCATTTGGGTTGGCTATTTTACAATAATTGACCCAAAGAAATTTCGAATAAAAATAATCTTTTATGCTCCTTCGGTAAAAATATTTAATTATTAGTCACATTAATACTTGGAGTATTTAATCAAATTTCATGTTTTAAATATAATTTGGAAATTGATGTATTTTGAAAAGTAAATTTATTATACAAACAGTTCATATATCAAACATTTATCGATTTAATTAATTGAAATGTATAATTTGGAATTTAAATTTATAGATTTATAAAAGAAATCAAATTAAAATTATCACTTTCATTAGTATAAATGCGGAATGAGAACCTAAGTAAATTATTTACATCAGTAGTTAGTTATTCTCCAAAATGTTTGAGCACAGTCGGGACCACAAGTGCCTGATGTGTTCAAGAGTGAAGTCTTCAGTCAACCAAACCAATATTTTTTTGTAGTGTATTCGTTGTATTATACCACTTTGCTTGTTGGAACGAAGTTCTTTAACGCGGCTTACACAGGCAGGGGTTGCAACTCACAAGGTTTGACAGTTCTAAACAAAAAGTGACGTCACAACCAAAAACCTCCAGATCTAGGTAAGCGCTAGTGTCGCTTCTGCTGTGATGGTGGGGGTAACAAATTCTCCAGTCGCCAATCTGTTCCGACCAGGTTAACTTAAAGCAATATACAAGCACCTAAGAAAAGTTCTCCACGTGTTATAACATTTTCTTTCCGTTTGTTGATGAAAATATTTTTTACATTTTTTCATTTTATTGTTTTTATTTATTATATTTTTTTATATATTTATTAATTATTTTTTTCAGCTATATTTATTAACGATTTTTTTTTCAGCTTGTGTGATATTTATTTCTAATAAATTTTTTTTTTAGTAACAATATTTTTCATATAATTTTTTTTTTTTGAGGTCTTTTGCACAATCAGTGACCATTTAAACCACGTCTCTATTTAATTCAATTCATCAATAGATTGGTATTATTTTGAATATATATCTCGATACAATTAGGATTTTTTTCCTACGTTTTTCTAGAGCAATGCCTTTCGTATGTTGTGTTCGCTCTTGCAAAAATACAAGCAAAGAAACTCGTTTGCATCGTTTTCCAAGGGATCCCGAGGTAAGAAAATAATAATTTGTTATTTTCTTTTACGAGTTTTTAATAGCAAATTTCAACCAACCACCTTATATTCCAGTTATGCAGAAAATGGATGGCTAAAATCCTATTAACGGCTGATTAACAACAAAGCATGGCAGACTTTTTGAATAAATTTTGTTCTCCTTATATAAAATAAAGTTATCTTTTTCAAAAAGCATAATAGATTAAATCCTGTCTTACCCATTTTTAATGATAAAGACAATTCCAACAAATATTTCATCTTTTATATATATATATATATTTTTTTTTTTAGTCGAATAAAATATATTTTGTTTTAAATAATTAAATTTTTTTCCATTATATACACCTTTTTCTTCTCCATATCTATCTCATCAAACATTACCATTGCCATAATATAAAAAGTATTTTATATAAATATATAATACAAAATAATCACATTCCTATATTTAAATATCATAATCCTCACAAATGTATCCGAACACTAAAGTTTTTGAATTTTCATTTTTTTAATGATTAATTATTATTGGTTGTGTAAACAATGTATTTAAAAAACGAATTGAATTTTTTATAAGAAACCAATAATAATAATAATCATAATAAAAAAATTGAAGATTCAAAACCTTCACTGCTCAGGTACATTTGTAGAGCAACACGAAATAGTATTATTATTATTATGTAGTAGTAGTAGTAGTAGTAGCAGCAGGAAGAGAATTTTCAAACCAAGCGCCCATTTAAAGCCACGCCCCTGGAGGTAAAATTCTGAGAATCAGCCAGGCAGCACATAACTGTCAAAACCCCCTTGTTGCATATCTATATTATCTATGACACAGGGTGAATTGGAAGAAAATGTAATGTAACAGAAACGAGTTCCTAACAAAAATGCGTTCCCATTGCCCGAGCGACTGCGGAGGAAGGCGAGATTAGCCGAAGTCTTGGCGAGGCCACGCCCACCTTCTCCGCCGAGGGCGGGCTTTCAGTCGATTTAAATAATATTCATATTAAATTATATTCTGAGTTGAAGAAGGCGTGAGTAACTTCGTTCCTGCCGGGGGTCCAACGACCCCACACGTTTGTTTTTTGTTTGTTTGGGCAACAACACAACATGCTTGAACAATAACTTCACACATTTATACATCAAAAATCAATGAGATATTTAATTATTTAAACAAATTTTTCCTATGTCCATGTGGATATGAATACGAGTGATTGTGGTGTTTTTTTTTAACTAATACAAAGAAGCTAAACAGAAAATATTCTATTTAGTTGCTTAAGCTAAAATCCAATTCCTCTCCCTCTCTACTCCTTTAATAAATTTCTTATATTTTTATTAATAAAACAAAGAGTGGTTTAAAAAATTAACGTGGAATTTTTTTTTTTGGAATTAAGCTTATTAGTATAATCTACTTCTTGTGTATAAAACACCAAATAGGATTTAACAAAGGTGGTTTTATTATTTATGAATACTATATACATATATTCTCTTTCAGAATTTTGTAATCTCGCATTTCTGACAACGCCCTATTAAATAAATGCCCTTCCACCACCCAAGATCAGATTTCATTTGCCATATATATATAATAACATAGCTCGATATACGAACCATATTCTAGAGCAAAGAGTATTATATGAACTACATGTAGGGCCTACATCATAAATTTAAAGAGAGAAAGAATTTTTATATTTTTATTATAATAACGCGTTTTTTAAACTTAAAGCTTATCATTTCATGTTATAAAAAAATTAATTAGTATTACTTTTTTTTAAATGTTAAATTGGAGTTTTTTACATAAAGCGGAAGCAGGTTGAAAAAAGAATTAGAAATATTATAATTAAATAGAAAATAATTTATATCCTCTAGCCACGCTATATAGACCTACCTGGTAAGCCTACTTTATCATTTTATCATTGTTTAAGAAAGTTTAAATTGTTTAGTACACCTAATGATATTCCAGGAGAAGCGCATTCAGCCCCCACCTGGCAAAAGTTAATAAAAATAAGAAAAATCACACTTTAGTTTTAGAATAGATATTTTAAATTAAAATTTTTTTTTACACTAAAAAAAGAAGTCTTCAATGAGTTCCACCCACTGTTCAAATCTGAACTGTTAAGAGAGATGATCAGTCGGCTCTAAAAGTGCCTGATGTGTTCGAGCGTGGAATCTTGAGCTTAGGCAATCAAACCAATTTATTTATATAATTCGCTAATGTCCGTCTGTCTGTCTGTCACGCTCTATTTGAGCAACTTCCCGTTGGATTTTCGAAACCAAATTCTTTATGCTTAAAGAGGGCCTTTTAGGGATTTCAGAAAAAATATTTTCATCCGGAAATTCCTATAACTTTTTGAGTTATTAATTTCTAAAGTTACGATTTCTCCTAGAGGAAATGTATAGAAAAATATTTATGTATTCTATGAATGTAAACAAATCCTCAAGCAGGCACTGGATTGGAATAGTATTAAGGATTTTCTTTCCAGCCCTCGGGATTTGGCGTAGAGGTTAGGTGCTAATCTCGAATACCAATCGTCGCGGGTTCGGACCCCAGGCAGTCTGATGATTTTATTTAAGCCAATTGGATACCAAGGGCTTAAATAAGAATGCCTGGACCCCCAATAAATATAATTATTTATACAACGGTTATCGTAAAAGTCTTAAATGGCCTATGTTGCCGAAAAGACTGTGTGAATGTGTGTGTGAGTGTGAGTGTGAATGAGAAAAAAGTGTGAGTGTTTAAAAAAAAAAAATTTTCTTTTCAAAATTAAGAAAAGGCGAGGGCTGCCGCAGGCGGGCCCGAGCCAAAGAGTGAAGTCCAAGGCGGGCGGCGCTGGTATTTTTAAAACAAATAATCATCTTTTTTTAATGCGACTGAAGGAAAAAGCTTCTTTTAAGAAAACACATCCGACGGCTAAGCTTGCTTAAGTTCAAGGATCCACTCTCGAGCACATCAGGCACTTGAGGCGCTGACTGTACGAAGACTTCTCACTTATATACGTCCAAGCCGATCTTGAACTGCGTGTAGCCGAGTATAATCAGGGGGAGAGAGGGTTGTTCTTAATATTGTCGCGTAAGGAATCCCCCTTACAGTCCGGACTTGTCACCGTGAGTTGGTTCCATTACTCGTAAAACGAGACTGTCCAATTCTGACAGCAGAAATGATTCCGCAAACAGTATTTAATTTTAATAATGTTAAAATTTCTCATTTGTTTATTTATTAGTCTCTTATATCATCATTCTCGAGAAAATATATGATATAATTTACATATAAATATCTTTTTTTTTTCATCCCCTTCTATGATCAAAGAGTTAAATTGAAAGTTCTTGTTTATGAAATGAATTCGCATTTTCTCATGGGAGGAGAAAGTTCATGATAATAATTAACAACAAAACCAAAAAGATGAATGGATTCATTTAGGTAATATAATTATGTATTTATTTTCAAATGAAGTCACCCCATTAAAATACTGTTAATTGCAGTTAAAATGCAAATCATTTTTAAATCAATAGCATTGTTAATCTTTTTTTTTCTGCTCGCTATTTTATTTTCTGGCCATTAATTCATAATGCTTTTTGATAAAATAAAATTAAAATTTAAAATATATTATCTTGGTTATATTGTTAATTTAATCATTTGATAATATTTTTTTTTATAAATAATCCTGCTATTTAATTTAGAATAATTAAATTTTTTGATGAATATGGAGTGCAAAAAAGCACAAATAATAAAGGTTTGCTTATCCCTGGAGGAGAGTGTGTTCACAGTTAAAGTCCAAATTTCAGTTAATGTTGACATTGAATGTTTTGCTCAAATTTTTAGAAAATATACAAGCCGCCATATTAGAAATTGTTATCTAAAGTGCATTAATAATGTTAATTTCCTATTTTCATGCAAAATTTCAAGTGGCTACTAGCAGGTTTTTGAAGTGCTCACACATGTGAACATACTGATAAATTAGATAAAATGATACTAATAGATTAAAATGTTATCTCATAGGATGGTTGAATTTTAATTGACAAGGGTGGAAAAAATAGCATTCGAATAAATTTGCATGCCCTCAGAATTATTTGAAAATTAAATTTATATAAAAAATAGATGTTTGAATAAAAAAATCCCCGCAAATGAAGCAAAGTGATTTAAATAGTATGTATGACTTTACCGATAAGAAAATCCATTTATAATTCCATCTTATTTATATAGAAATGGAGAAAGTACATCTGGCATATCTTTCGTTTTTTTCGTCATTTCACTCGTCTAAAGGACTGAATGAATGAAGGCTATGAAAATGTGTATTCCACAAAAAAAATCACCCTGCGACGTGTTTTTTTTTAATCAAATATTTATATTAAAGTTGCATCCAAAAAAAAAAAAAGAACAAAACCTTAGAAACTCCCGAACAGTGCTTTAAAGTGAAAATATATTATTGTTATATATGTATGAGTAATACCAAATATTAATATGTTAACAGTTGTTAAAAAATATCCACTATAAAAATGTAAAATCCTAAACCCCTGGATGGGGAAGGACGAATCATGTAATAAATAAATAAATATTAAAGTTGCATATTTGAATCTTCATAGATTTCCATTACGGTGACTCTCTATTTAAAGTGCATATTTATTATTACGGACAGATAAGAAAATGTAAGAATATTTTTTTTCTTTATATGACATTAAATGCATGTAGTTCTATACCAGAGCTTCTTAAAGTAGTGTGCCGCAGCCCCCTAGGGGGCCATGGATTATTCCCAGGGGTACCGCGAAGAGTCTCAAATGTAACAAATAATATTATTATTGTTAAATAAGTTTAAATACTTGGATTATAATTGAAGGGCTTAGTGGAAGATAGTCATAGGCCACCACTTTGTCATTTTTGAGATATTCATGCCATTTCTTGTTTGAAGGTTTAAAGCATTGTAGATTCACGAATCAGATCAGACTAAATTTGATGTCAAATTATGCAGAAAAAAAAAAATTAGGTGTTGGCTGTGTCTTCTACACAGCCGGTGGCTTTTTAACGTGACAACGTCTTTTGCTTGACTTCAAAAAATTTTTTTTTCTCTTGCCTATATTGAAATATAAAAAGAGAAAGTATTGTTTTTTGTTTTTTACTTTCTCTTACCTATGTATATATGTAATATATATATAGAGAGAAAGTATTGGTTTCATGTCAAAAATTCGATGTCGAGATTTTGATGGATCTTCACGTTTTGAGGTCCCCTGAATCCAAAAAAGTGGTTTTCGCGACATGGTCTGTCTGTGGGTGGGTGTGTGGGTGGGTGGGTGGGTGTGTGTGTCTGTGTTCACTTTTAAGCATGAAGGAATTGAGCTATGAGGCAGAAATTTTATATATAAGTTAAACACCCCCCGGGACCGGAAAAATAAGCTTTTAATCAAAATCGGCCAAAGAGTACTAGTACTTTACTGATGTACTTTTTCAGTTTTTTTCGATTTTCTCAAAATTCGCTCTAACGATTTTGATTAAAATTCAAAAATCAATTATTTTTTAGATGCTCTTTCAAATGTATATTCTCGTTTTGCCCTCAAAATTGTTTGAAGACCACTTTACTCTTGCACTCCATAGAAAAGATAGGAGAAATGGTTGCCATGGTATCAAAATATAAATATTTTCCCATACTTATAAATTTTACATCTGAATTCAAATATTCCCTACTGCCGGGAACTAAATACATGTCGACACAAAAAATCTGGTGTGACAAGCACAGTACACAACTTTCGATTACCGAAGGTAAGAGAAAGTTGTGTGCTGTGCGACAGTCACACCAGATTTTTTACTAGTAGTTTGTTTTCATAAATAAACATGTTCAAACATTTTCATTGAAACAATATATGACAGGTGTGGCTTTTTTTTAATCCATTAAGGGCGACTTATGCTTAAAAAATGAGGTTTTTCGAGAAAAAAACTAATTTTAGCGTTAATTACTCGGGATTTTTTATTTATTCTATTAGAGGATTTTTTTCTGCACCAAATGACATTTCATTTAGACAGATCTGATTAGCCGTTCGGAATCTATAGAGGTTTAAATTTTCGAAAAACGAAATCCCGCCGAGTGCTCTCATGCGGTAAAATGACGTCATATCAAAAAAAAGAAAAAAACACCCCGGGGTATTGAACCACTCTTTCTAAAACTATATTTAGATTTAATGTAGCTTTTATGGTCAAGTAGCTAGGCGTTACATAAATAGGGCTATTTTTCGATATTTTTTTGCCTAAAAAATGAGGTTTTTCGAGAAAAAAACCAATTTTGGAGTTAATTACTCGGGGTTTTTTATTTATTCTGTTAGAGGTTATCTTTTTGCACTAAATGACATCTCATTTAGTCGGATCTGATTAGCCGTTCGGAATCTATAGAGGTTTAAATTTTCGAAAAACGAAATCCCGCTGAGTGCTCTCATGCGGTAAAATGACGTCATATCAAAAAAAAGAAAAAAACACCCCGGGGTATTGAAACACTCTTTCTAAAATTATATTTAGATTTTATGTTGCTTTTATGGTCAAGTCGCTAGGCGTTGCACAAGTAGGGCTATTTTTCGATATTTTTTTGCCTAAAAAATGAGGTTTTTCGAGAAAAAAACCAATTTTGGAGTTAATTACTCGGGATTGTTTTATTTATTCTATTAGAGGTTATCTTTCTGCACCAAATGACATCTCATTTAGCCAGATATGATTAGCCGTTCGGAATCTATAGGGGTTTAAATTTTCGAATAACGAAATCCCGCTGAATGCTCTCATGCGGTAAAATGACGTCATATCAAAAAAAAGAAAAAAACACCCCGGGGTATTGAACCACTCTTTCTAAAATTATATTTAGATTTTATGTTGCTTTTATGGTCAAGTCGCTAGGCGTTGCACAAATAGGGCTATTTTTCGATATTTTTTTGCCTAAAAAATGAGGTTTTTCGAGGAAAAAACTAATTTTGGAGTTAATTACTCGGGATTTTTTTATTTATTCTATTAGAGGTTATCTTTCTGCATCAAATGACATCTCATTTAGTCAGATATGATTAGCCGTTCGGAATCTATAGGGGTTTAAATTTTCGAAAAACGAAATCCCGCTGAGTGCTCTCATGCGGTAAAATGACGTCATATCAAAAAAAGAAAAAAACACCCCGGGGTATTGAACCACTCTTTCTAAAACTATATTTAGATTTTATGTTGCTTTTATGGTCAAGTCGCTAGGCGTTGCACAAATAGGGCTATTTTTCGATATTTTTTTGCCTAAAAAATGAGGTTTTTCGAGAAAAAAACTAATTTTGGAGTTAATTACTCGGGATTTTTTTATTTATTCTATTAGAGGTTTTCTTTCTGCACCAAATGACATCCCATTTAGTCTGATCTGATTAGCTGTTCGGAATCTACAGGGGTTTAAACTTTCAAATTAGAATTTACCGCAGCGCGGTAAAATTAAATGATAGGAAAAAAATAAATGGTGAAATCTTTAGCTGAAAACTCATTCTTTCTAACCGTATATTCCCCATAATTATACCTCTTAAGACAGAGGAGTTATTCAAGATGATAAACTTTTTCGTGCATGCCCCTCTAACATGATTTGTAAGACGTTGTCACGTCAAAAACTCTAATTGATTATATAAAAAATTAATAAACCCCAGAATCAACTTTTTTTCAAAAAAGCTCATTTTCTTAAGCATTTTTTTCGGTGAATAAAGTCATAAACCCATTTTCGTTTTCTTCCTCATTATAAATGCTTTAAAACATAAACTAGGGCGAATTAATGTTTCATTCTCTACTATATGCTTTATAAGTAGAGACCGGATTTCGCCCTATTTGCCTTTTTTAACTTATGGCTTAAAATTTAGGCCAATATGATATGTATAACGTTACGTTTCATGAAATTCTGAATAAAAGAAGAGGCATTTGTTAGTGCCTATAATGCCTATTTTGGCCGATTCGGGGTTTTGGTGCCTATTTCATCTATTTTAGTGCCTATTTTAAGTTCAAATAGCCAATTTCAATTTTTTACGACCTATACATAGCCTAAATTTAAAATTTTTTTGAATTATCAAGAAAATATTTCAAGGGGGGGGGGTAATTACCTCCCGTCCCCGAGATTAAAAAAACAAACTTTTTCGAAAATAAAATTTATTTTTAATGTAAAATTTTAAAAATTAGTACTTAAAAATTTTATTTGTATTTATATTCTGGCAAACAAGTACAAAATGCGCCTTTAAATTACCGAAATTAAGAAAAAAATTGTGTGCTGTGCAGTCACACCAGATTACCAAAAATAAGACATCAATTTTTTAAATTTTTTTATATTATTTCTTAAATAATGCCTTTTAAGTGCCTATTTTTAGAATAAATGCCTTTTTAAGTTCCTATTTTAATAACTTTTAGTGCATAGTTGCCTGCCTATTTTAAAGATTTTCAGTGCCTATAAATCCGAGCCCTAATTATAAGTCATACAAGTGTTGATTTTTATAAAGAAAGTTATTATAAATTAAGTGACTGATTTACAGATTTGAGTCAAACTTTAATTTGTCAGTATCTCGAAACTAATGTTTTGTGGCTTATGACTATCTTCCAATTAGCCCTTCAATTATAAAATTTCTATAATGTATGAAATGATAATATATTTGCTGCTTATAACATAGACTATTGATTTCATGAGTTAATTATTTCAAAATTATAAATAGTTTCCTAACCAATCTGAATTAAAAAGAAAAAATAGGGGAGGGGGCGTGAGATATTGACTTGGGTTTCAAGGGGGCTGCTACTTTAAAAAGTTCACATCAAATTTTTCGTGTCGACATAAAAGCAAGTAGTTTTGGAACAGTTTACGAGACAGTTTTGGAAATGGAATGAAATGTAACTAGTCCCGGTTTGAATTTGTACTCAATTTTCAATATTTGTTTTAAATAGGATTTAGAAACTATTTTCAAATGTATATTTCAGTTGTGCCAACAACATGCAATTATTTTGTTATAATAATGTATTGTTATTGTATTTATTTTGTTTTAATATTGTATTGTTATTGTTTTTATTTTGTTTTAATATTGTATTGTTATTGTTTTTATTTTGTTTTAATATTGTATTGTTATTGTTTTTATTTGTATTTTAATATTGTATTGTTAATGTTTTTTTAATTTTTTCCATATTGTATTTTTATTGTTTTTCTTTTGAAGTTACTCTGTATTTTTGGATATTTATGTATTTTGTAAATGTACTTATTGTGTGGCAAGGGATGGCCTTAAGTCTACCTTAATAAAAAAAAAAAAAAAAACATGCAATTAAAATCTCAACTTTTCAAATTTTGTCGATTGGGCACTTTCGGAAATGGACGACTCATATAATAAATACATCGAAACGTCTCCAGCTGATTGGTAAATTAAAGATCTACAGCAACAACTTGCACCTCAATTAAATACAGAAGTTTAATATCAAATGATATCCATTTAATTTATTAACAAACAAAGTAATTATCATCTTTTTTTTTTTAATAAATGTATAAACAAAAATTCGATTTGAAAATTAATTGCTTATTAGCTTTTAAAAAAAGTTGCGCTTTTACACCCTACGCCCTTCATCTCTAATGAAAGAAAGAAACATGCAAAGCAAACTCTGCTAGATTAATCCTTTTATTCCTAATTAATTTTTCATTTCCAGGCTAAATAAATAGGAATAACATTTAAAGTGCATTGTACCTTTTAAAAGAGTAATAATTATAAAGGGTGGTTTAGACATCATTTGGAATATTCTAATAAAATACTAGAAGATTTCCGAGATAAGGGCGATTACTGTTTCTTAAACAAACAATAGATAATTAATATTTTTAAATATGAAATGAAGATTAAAAAGATGGAATGGAATCCCTACCAGGGGATGGTTACCAGGGTATTTATCGCTCTCTATGGACCGATTCACTACAAATTTTAATGCCCTCATGGAAATAAATATATAAAGTTAAATTCTTGTGGTTCAATAGATACGCCTTATTAAAGAAGACTAAGAGAAACTTATACCAAAAATATTTTTAAAACTGGGTGAGGGAGGGAAGAAGGAATTAAATTTTTCACGATTCTGTTATATCCAAATGCGGCTGAAGGAATTTTTATATATCCCTGAGAGAAATAGTTTGAAAATAATAAAATACAGCACCTTGCATAACGAGTAATTCGCATAACGAGCAAAACAAATTGCAAAATAATGATTTATGATTCGCATAACGAGTGGCGAAGATAGGGGAAGTCCCGGATTGTGCGCATGTTTCATCAGTTTGTGTATGGGGAGAATGTTATTGTTTCGCATAACGAATGTTTCTTTTTACGAATATGTTTCTGGAACGAATTATGCTAGTTAAGGTATTGAGATACTTTGAGACTGTAAAATAAAAACAACGTTTCGACCACAATTTCTGAAGCCCTAATCAGGTAATGCAAGTAATGAAGTTTTTACATTACCTCATAATAACTGCAGAAATAGAGTAATTATTGTAGTTAGTATTAGTTTTTTGTATTATTAATTACTAAATCAAGATAAACCACGATTAATGCCAAAGTGTCTTTTATTTACAATTATAACAAAAGTGAGTGTCTAAATCAAATATTTAAATTATTATACTATATAGCGAGTGACCCATGGCACAACAAATAAAAAAAAAATTTATTATACGTATATAGTTACTAATTTTCGAAATATTTAATTTTCTAAAATATGAGATCTTCTAGTGAACTGCCCTCCCTCCCCCCTTCCAGTAAATCAATTTTAAAGTCAAAAAAATTTGAAGAACTTTTCCACGACCTATTGATAAAATAATTGATTTTTGTGCTCTGAAAATTCTTTATTTTCTCTTCTCTCAGATCAAAAGCATTCAATTTAATAAAGTTCAAACGTAAATGAGGAAATTTTATTTCCTCTTTTTAATGAGCTACATCCTAATTTTTAATTTTATTTTTTTGTTTTTTTTTTTTGAATAATTCATTAATTCTATTATTTCTTCAACGAACAAACAATTCGTGATATAAATTCATTTCCTAATTTTTTTATGCTTCTTTTGGGCAAAGTGTATAAACAATTGTATTAAATTGAATATTTACTTTATGAACTGTAATATTTTAAACTGGGATGCTATTATTCGAATGGAAAACCACATAATCTCAGGTGTTAGTGCTTTTTGCAATTTCATAATACTAATTAAAGTATAAAGTTGGTCAATAAGACTGAAAAATTAAAAACTTATCAAGGACAAAGTTTGGTTACTATTAGTGTGTATTATATGCGGCCAGCGTGCTTCAAAACTAAGCCGGGGCCTGCAAAATTTATTTTAACTTTTTTTTTTTTTTACTTTTGTAATCGAAACCATCCCTGAAATATTTAATGTTATTTTTCATTAATAACAACAGAATTGTATTACGAAATATTAAAAATTAATGGGCGATTGATTTCTCCTCATAATGACATTATTATTTTTAATATCAAATTTTATTAGAGAGGGAGAGGGCAGATCTACCCTCTTAAGTATTCCCTCTAACTATTTTTCAGGTATTTATAGCTCGAAGAAGTCTTATCTCAAATTGTATTAAAATTGAATTAAAAATACAGAGAGTAATTCAATTAAGAAGTGGTGGCTGTGATGATGTCAAACATTGTATGCCAGTTCAACAATATACATGTTCAATTGTAACCAATTCAAGACATATATATATATATATTTATATCAAACAATTTTAGACTAACTCTGAGCACAAAAAAACAATTGTAAGTTATTCCATATTGTTGCATTATATTTGATATATACATGTATATTTTTATGTTGATGTGTATGTTTTATTATAGAAAGGACTGATGATGGAGCACTAATAAATGCACCGAAACGTCTCCGGAAAATTGTTGTAGCATTCAGAATTATTTCCTTTTGGCTGCCTCTGCCCTTCCTCTCTGAATGAACAGATAGTAATTTTTTTTTGAAGGAGGGAGATGGAGCTCTCTGAAATATTTATTTCATCAGGTAGGAAAATTTTTAGACCAGATGAGTGATTATTAATTATTAATTTAGGGGTAGAAACGCCACATACTGTACTTTGGAAATCTCATCTCAAAGATGAGATTAATCCACATGCTTCCAAATTAATTCTTTAAAAAGGGGGTTTCTACCCCTAAATTAAAAAATAATAATCACCCATCTGTTCTATAAATTTCCCTACCTGATGAAAAAAATGCCTTGAAATTGCCTTACTGTTTATAAGTATGAGGATAGCAAATAAAAAAGTTTGACTTTGGTCTATCTTTATAGATTGGAGGCAACCGTCCACCGGAACTTCTAATCAGTGTCATTTATTATGGCATGTGAGTAGATATCGTAATAAATCATCTCACTAATCGATTTGCCATTGAAAAATAAAACACGTATATCTATCAATTGCTGATAAATAAAATCAATACATATACTGGATTAATTGTTTTTTTTGAATATAGAAGAAAGGAAATCTCTCATAAAGGGTAACTTTTTTCAAGATCACCCCTTTTTTAAAGCTGTTAAAAAATTTTAGTTATTTTTTACGTGATGAGAGTTCCAGAAATCATATATAGGAATAAAATCATGAATTTTTATAAAATTTCACAAGTGGGTGAAGTTCGCCTAAAATTCGATTTTTTGAGAGATTATAACTTATATTTCCAGAAATTTTATTGGACAATATCATAATTAAAATTTCTGTAAATATAATAATCTAAAAATTTGTGAACTAGTATGAAAAAATAAGTTAAAAAAATCAAAAAATAAAATTTTTGGTGAATTTCACCACTTGGAAAATTCTGAAAAATTTTTTAGAAATATATTTTAATAAATGTATATTTTGAAAAGTTTTATATCTGATGAGCCGAGCAGGTTTATTTTGTTATGTGACGTTTTCCAACTTTAAATTGTGAGTACATTGTTGTTTCCTTGTATTGACATATATTTATATAATGTACTGTATTATTTTGGAGTTTAGGCTTTCACAGTTGTTATCATTAGTAAAAGAATTAGATTTTCGGTTTAACTGTGGTTTATTTGTAAAAATTACAACGTTTCGGCCACCTTTGTATTCTTAGCTGAATTGTACCTGAAGAAGGCCACAGAATGAGTGGCCGAAACGTTGTAATTTTTACAAATAAACTACAGTTAAACCGAAAATCCCAAAGAAATTTTGTATATTTGGAATTAAAAAGAGCGAAATAAAATGAGGATTTATCTTTTATTTTAAATTTATTAATAATTATTTTCTCCAAAAATTTTTAGAATCTTAAAAGACCTCTGTGTGAAGTTGAAAGATGTCAGTCGTTTAATGTATAAGCCTACATAATTAAAAAACAAAATTATAAGTAAAAAACGTGTTTGTTTTTTGGGAGTAGTTATTTAGTGCATTTCACTATGGTTAAAGCCGGATTCTTGGCGTTTCCATTATCAAAGAATTATATTGTGCATTGTCACACCATATTTTTCACCTGCTCCTACTCCTACTTTTGGAACAGACACAATTTTGCCATGACAATGGCAACGATTTAACCATCTTAGTTCTTTTCTTCAATTTTCATTCAATTCACTTCCCTCTTAAACTCAATTCCTGAGCACGATATCCATATCCTTAGCTCATTCCATTCGATCTCTCCCCCGCCTCTTTAACCTTCTTAATCCCAATTACTCACTATGTACAGATTGATAAAACGCTCTCATTGAGCTGGGGAAAATAAATGTCTCAATAAAAATTGAATAAAATTTTTAACAACCATTTCAAGTGGATATCTCATAAGAAATAAAAAAAGTTTAAGAAAACTTAGGGAAAAATCATTCTTACGAAAAATATAATAAATGGATGTTTACAATAAAAAAGTTGTTTATGCTCAAAAAAAAGAGACATTTTAGACATAAAATGAAATTTATCAAAACATGTCCTGAAGATGAATTCAATCAATATGTAAAGAAATTAATTGTTTGACCAACTCTTTTATCATTTATACACGAAAACAAGTTTAAGATCATAATACGCCGTAAATACTCGTTAGTAAAAGTAAAAATAAATTTTTATTTGTTAAATAATCTATGGTTCGGTTATTGAGGTAACCAATAATTAATTGGTGCTTAGACAGAGAGATTGTCATAAAAAAAACTTTGTTATTATCGAAATAATATAATCTAAAAAGGAAATATTAAAATATATAAAAAAAGGTATGCAATTAGTCAGGGCCGGATCTAGGGGGGGGGGGGTCAGTGGGTGCCTGTGCCCCGGCCGGCAGATATCAGGGGGCGGCAATTAAAGAAAGATTTACTAAAAAAAAGGCGAAATGATATGAATTTTGTATAGAAAACTTTAAGGAGGGGGCGGCAAATGAAATTTTGTCCTCCCTAAAAAATCTCCTAGTTCCGGCCCTGCAATTAGTCATATCTGTATTTATTTGATGTTAAGGAATTGTCGAAATACGTATCAAGTGTTAATTTTAAAATTAATAAAATCTTTGAAATAAATAACATAGTTTGTATATTTAATTTTAATCTGTAATTCCATAGTTTCTTTACGTCATGCGCCTTGAGCATAGGCAAACAATTAAACTTATCTTTTCTAATGGTGGCTTCAAAAGTCCCTTGCCTTTTTGACTCTATTAATGGAATTACAATTGGCTTATAGATTTTAAAATATTTTCATAATATAATTAATTTGGAAACTTGTAGTGAGGGTCAGGGGTGCTCTTCTCGTCCCAAGCGACAATATTTTGTTTCAATTGAAATAAATACGAGAGGAAAATGTCGAAAAAGACCTTAAAAAAATCATGTCGAGTAAACTTTATTAATTGCAAATGGTAATAATACAATAAATAAAAAAAAAAGATTTCACCATTGTTAGTAATATAAAACATTTTTGGCATTAATCGTTTTTATTTTAGTTAGTAATAATTAGTACGACTCGGATTTTGCATATAATGCATGTTTTTTTTCTTAATTCATAACCTTCAAAATTTTTTATCTGGGCGTTTTAGGGTATCAGGACGCATGCAGAGAAATCTATTTCTTTTACCCGTTCCTTGAGCCGGTTTAAAGCTATCAAGCACTAGTTTATGGGTTTATAATGCAAATTTTAAGTACATATTTAATTTTAAAATGCATTTTTTTCGGCCTTTAATTTTTTTGGTGCATATCTATCCGAGCTCTAGTAATTAGTAATACAAATTAACTACAAAAATTACAACGTTTCAGCTACTATTTCTGCAGCCGTCATCATGTTCGCTTTGGAAATCAAACGCTAACTAACCAGACTCCAGAATTAGTGGCTGAAACTTGTAATTTATGTAGTTATTTTGTGTTATTAATTGGTAAATAAACTAAGTTTAATGACAAAAATTTCTTTTATTGCTAAAAAAACTTTAAAATTAATAAATAAAATTTTTTTCTATACACAAACACTGTGCGAAGCGTATTAATAGACGAAATTTTGTTAGATTTACATAGTGCATTTTTTTTTTTTAAATAAATTTTAAAGAGATACACATCTTTACCGGCGTAAAAGTGTTAATACATATACAGGGGATACGAATTTGAATCAGGGGAGGGGGGGGCAAAAAAAATTTTTTTAGAAAATTAAAATAATTTAATATGTTCAAATAGTATAAAACAAAAACAAATCTACTATAAAACTTTAAAAATTTTAAATAAAATCACAATTTTAATAAAATTAAAATTTTAAAAAATTTGCTAGTGATTTTATCAAAAATTTTTGGAAAAAATTTGAAAAAAATGAATTTTTTACTCTCTTAATTTTTATAATTTAGAAGATTTTATTTTTCAAAAGTAAAAATATATCATTTTTAAAAATAAATGAAATAAAAGAAGAAATTTGCCCCCCTGTAGGATGCCAGGGGGGGCAATGTACCCTTGCCCCCCCCCCAGTTCCAGCACCTATGTACATATATAATAAAAAATACATGTATTCAATATAACAATATAAAAGTACATGTATATCTATTAATTAAAATCTATAGCTTAATCATATATTAACAATATATTTATACTTTAACCAATTTAAAAGAAATCACGGTAAAAAAACAACTTTTCATTCTTTTGGCAAGATGAACAAAAAATTCTCTCATAAACAAATCGAAAAGAAAGAGGATTTGATTAGAGAGAACATCTCGTTATAGATCATCTTTGCATCATTTTCTCTCACTTGTTTATTTCTTTGCAATCATTGAAAATTTATCATTTCTTTTATTTATCATAAATGAACTAATTTTTATTTCTATAACTTTTTTTTTCTTAATGATGATAAGAAAACGTAGACGTTTTGGCAAATAAATCATTCCAGTTTGCCTGTTTTGAATACTCTACTTTTTTTTTTCTCCTCGCCTTGTCCCGCGATGCGGGGTCGGCGAACCTCACTCTTTCCCGTCAACCCTCTCATACGTTTTTAAGACCGGAAGAAATAAGACAGGCCGGTCCGTCGCACGGTCTGAGAGAGAGAAAGAGACAGACATTTAAAGGACTGCCTATCCCAGCTCGGGCAGCTCGTGGTCGCCATCCACGTACCCACAAGATGTGGGCCCCTGAGCAACAAATCACTATAATTGTTATGCATAATTAATATAAATGATAATTTATCATCTTCTCGAATTTCACAAATGAAATTGGATAACAAAGAGGGTCAATGCTAAGTTCCAATGTTATCACGACCTAATAACCTTCACCGCTTAATTAATGTCATTAACATCCGTGGCATTGAGTGTTGTTACTTTAGTAAAAATCAAATAGCCAGACAAGTTTCATTTTTAAAACAATATTTTTGCTTTCTTTTCGGATCTTTAGCAAAGGGGAATAGAGTTCGAGTTAGAATATTTATGATTAGAGAATGCTTGTATTATAAATTAATTATTAGATAAATCGTGGTTTATTTTAACAAATAATAATTCGAAAGCCAAATAAATGAAAATAATAATAATAATAATATACAAAAAATATGGTGTGATGGTCGCACATCACCTTCGGTAATCGAAAGTTGTGTTCTGTGCTTTGTCACACCAGATTTTCTGTGTCGACACATTTAGTTTCTGTCAGTACGAAACATTTTTTTTTTTTTTTTTTTTAAACATTCACACTCACATTCACACAGTTTTTTCGGCAACTTAGGCCATTTAAGACTTTGACGATAACCGTTATTGATAATATACACATATTAGGGGTCCAGACATTCTTATTTAAGCCATTTGGTATCCAAATCCAAATTTTGTTACCGTGGCAACCATTTCTCATATCTTTCTTATCAAGTACAAGAGTGTGCCTACCTCGAATACCAAACGTCGCGGGTTCGGACCCAGGCAGTCCGATGATTTTATTTAAGCCATTTGGATACCAGATGGCTTAAATAGAAATGCCTGAAACCCACAATAGATAATAGGCATATTAATTACAACGGTTATCGTCTAAAGTCTTAAATGGCCTCAGTTGCCGAAAAGACTGTGTGAATGTCTGTGTGAGTGTGAATGAGAAAAAAGTGTAGTTTTTTATAAAAAAAAAAAAAACAGTACAAGAGTAAAATGGTCTTCAAAAGATTTCAATGGCAACATGAGAAAATACATTTTAAAAGAGCATCTAAAAAATAATTGATTTTTGAATTTTAAACAAAATCGTTGGAGCGAATTTTGAGAAAATCGAATAAAATCGAAAAAACCTGAAAAAGTACATCAGTAAAGTACTAGTACTCTTTGGCCGATTTTGATTAAAAGCTTCAAGAGGATGCCAAAAAATATAAAATTTCAACTTCCTAGCTCAATTCCATCATGCTTTAAATTGAACCCAGCGGGACAGACAGACGGACAGATAGACAGACCATGTGGCGAAAACCTCTTTTTTGGACTCAGGGGACCTCAAAACATGTATATCCATCAAAATCTCGACATCGAATCTTTGACATAAATCCAATACTTTCTCTCTATATATTTCTTATATAGGGTAAGAGCAAGGTGGGGTAAGAGAAAGTAAAAATATTTATTTAATGTAAACAAATTCTCAAACAGGCCATGGATTGAAATATTGGATCACACCACAATATCCCCCAAGCAACAACTCTACGAGAAGACGGAGTTGCTGTGACATCCCGTGGAAGGGACGTAAAGAAGGTTTCCTCTCAGTGATGCATTCTTTGAAAGGAGTAGGCTACACTCCAGTGCTGAGGGAGTCCCTCCTTAACTAGGACCTCCTCCCTAGCATAGAAGAGATTGGATAAAAGGAACCGGATGGAACCAGAAATAAGGATTAGTTCACTAGCTAGAGACGAAAGCAGGAGGAGGAGTTAGAGATAGGAAATAAATGTATTATAATTTCACGGGCTTTAAAGTAGTGAAAACACTAAAATAAAGCCCACCTTTAAAAATCACTTCTTTCTCGAGATTTATTTGTTTATTCCCTTCGAAAAAAGATAAATCTTTTTTTTTTTTTGTTTGTTAACATTTTAGGCCTATAGAAGAATGTTTTTCTTTTATACACCTTTACTCGAAAATTCCATTAACGTTAATAAAACACTGTTTATTTTCAAAGGTTCGTTATACATTCTTATTCTAGCTATTATATTTAACTCTAATAATAATGGTATATTTTAAGATTAGATCTATTTCCAGGGTATAATCCTTGAACAAATAAAATAAGCTTAAGGCCTATTGGGAAATCAAAGCAGTAGCTCCCTTGATAAGATTTCTGTACCATCCCCATGCATTAGTTAAGCCAATCTCTCTCTTAGTGTGCGGTAAAAATACTATGTGACACAAATTAAAAGCAATCATGGATAATATATTATGCTTATCGTTTATATCCCAATGGTTTAGTCATAACTAGTTTGGATAGTTAAATTAAACTAACTATAATTTATCTACTTTAAGGTAAATAGATCAAAAATGAAATTGTAAAGAGATGAGGAGGGCGTCGTCCAAAACCACCCCAACGGATAAAATTTTCTGGCTACAGTCTTGGTTGTAGGCTATGTAAAAAAAAATAGGACGGGGAGTTTAAATACCAAAAAAGACCTTGAAAATGAGAAAATCTTTTTTTTTTATTCTTGTTTTGGCTTTCCCGGAGAAAATGATTTTTTTTTTTTAGTTTTAAATAAGTAATTCAAAATTTTTTTTTTTTTACCAGCTATATTGATATTAAAAACTCCCCGTGATCGACATGTCACAAACAACCATTAAATAATTTTAATCCCTCTTGTTTACTAAATCATGCATTGATTATATTTTCAAAATCATATAAGAGAGAGAATAAATTTTATCTGAGCGCTAACATTTAAACGAGTTTTTTTTTTTTTTTATTTTAAGTTAAATTTCCTAATTGTTATTCCATGGCAGTTGAGGGAAGGAGGAATTTGACAAATTATTTTTTTTTTAAGCTCTGTTTTCTTTATTATTAGATTGTTATTGCAAATGGCTGCCCTCTAGTGCGCTCGCTGATTGGACTTTATGCAAAAGAGGTGAAAAACGAAAATGCTATTAAATTAATTAAATTCGGCAAGAGAGAGAGAAAAAAAAATAATCTACTAAATCCAACGTGATTTTATCAAATACATAAGCTGAAAAAGGATTATGGATTTTATATAAACAAATAATTTATTTTTAAAACTATTTTTCCCCCATTCCCTGGTCTAGTAGTTGAGCTATTGACATTTAAATCAATTGGTTATCAAATGATTTCAATAAATAGGGTAGATAAGAGAAATCAGCTCTATTAATATTAAATTACAACCAGATGCTGAGGGTCTAAAAAATATGTACAGTTGATGAAAAAAAAAAATTAATAATATTCTGTTTACTCGTTGGTGGGCCAACGAAATTTGGAGATCAATTTTTGATAGTAGTATATCAGTATGTGGACATTCTTCTAAAAACTCTAGACGAAATTGTTAATCCCCCTAGTAAATAATTTTTCGGAAGATTAACAATTCTTTGAATGTAAATAAGCCCATGCAAAATTTTTAGTTAAAAAAATGTCAAATGGAAATTTGATTAGAAAAATTAGAACATCTGTATGGGGTTTTAAAGATCAATTGGACGATGTTAAATAGTAGAGAATTGGAGATATCGGCCAAATTGGGATTGTCCAGCCGGAATGTATGGGCCAAGAACCAAATACTTTGAACCAATGGGGTGCTACCCGAGTATCTTCCCAGAAATACATGCAATAAAAAGATGTGCACAACTCAACATTGACAGGAAATACAAGAAAACAAGTATTGCCATACTGTCACTCAGCCAAGGGCGGTCCCAGAGGGGGTCAAGGGGGTCGTGACCCCCCAAAATCTTTCTTTTTTTTTTTAACACACACTTTTTCCCACTCACTCACCCATTCACACAATCTTTTCGGCAACTTAGGCCATTTAAGACTTAAACGATACTCATATTTGATTAATATATATTTATTGGGGTCCAGGCCCATTTATTTATACTATAAAAAAAAAAAAAAAACAGTGACCCCCCCCCCAAAATGTAAGGCTAGGACCGTCCTTGCACTCAGCCAGGCTGCAATAAAAGCGTTGAACTCATATGAAATCAGCTCTAAAACAGTCTGGGATTGCCTAATTAAATTAAACGAATTAGGGAAAGAAAATAATGTTACTCTTCACTGGGTCCCAGGACACACTGAGTTGGAGGGCAACGAAGAAGCAGAAAAGCTTGCAAAAAGGGGATCAGAGACACCTTTTACTGGACCAGAGCCATTCAGCGGAATTGGGATGAACACATCGGGGCGACTCTGGATTCAAAGGAAAAGAACGAAAGAGAACAGCTATGGAGAGAACATCCAAAACTGAGACAATGTAAAGAACTACTTGGGACATTTAACCAGAAGAGAACTGCGGATTGCCTGAAACTTAGCAAGAACAAGTTGAGAATACTAACGGGATTCTTAACTGGACATTGCAGACTCAGGGGACACCTAAAGAAACTGAGTCTGGAAGAAATTGACACATGCAGATTCTGTGAATAGCAGAAGAGACCCCAGGTCATCTGCTGAAGGAGTGTGCAGCCTTGATCCATAAGAGAAGAAGAATATGGAGAGCATATTCCCTGCCATCGAACATCCTTAGAACCGCGCCAGATCCTCAGCTTTCTGGTCTGGAAAGAATACTCTGAACGGGGATTTTTACACCTTAGAAGGATGAAAGAAAGGGGGGCAAAAATAAAAAAAATCCACAATAGATCCAGGAGGTCGCAGTGCAACAAATACCCCATCGAAGAAATCAATCAATAAATCAAGACACCCTGACTTTTATAATTATCAATATTGACATTATCTCTATTTCTAACTGAGGGAGGAGAAATATGTTGATTACGATTTTTTTTATCTTGAAAAATACCTTTATTAATGTTATTTGATTTATTTGACTACTTTATTCCTTTCTATGATTTCAAAAAATAAATTATATTTTCCTTCCTTCATTCACTCTTTTATATATAGGCTATCTACGTATTTCTTCAACACTGATGGGTTTCTTAATTTTTTTTGCTCGTTCTAGACATTCGTTTAGATTAATCTTCGTCTCAAGAAGTGTTGGAAAGAGAGATAAAAAAAAAATACTGTGGGATATCAAATCAATTTATTTTTATTTATATTGAGTTTTCACCCCTCTCCTCTTTTTTTTTCCTTTTATATTGATCAATATTTTAAAAATTGCCAATCTTACGAAAATGAATTCACATCGAACAAATTAATTTATCCTGCCTAGGCTTTGGAAACCGGGTGATATTCAAGACGTTGATTACCCGGGTGAACAAATCTTTTCGTGTATTTTAAATTTTAAAAATAATAAGTCGCCACAGAACATCTTGCTATAATAAACTGACTTCCTTTTCCTCTTTTTTAATTATTTATCATTAGCCTTGAAAAGATTTTCGTCTCTAATTCTCATTATCTCCCTTCTCCTATTAGTTCTGAATTTTAATTGACTAGAATGATTAAGCAACGCTAATCTTATTTTTATTTAAAATAATTTCGAGTCTTATTTATAATCAGAAAAACTTTTTTATAAAATTAATTTTTTTTTTTAGTTTTTTTGGCATCTTAGGCCATATAGCCTTCGGTACTTGTACTTAAAAATTATACAAATAAAGAAATAACCCCTAAATGGCCGAAAAGAGTTTTAAAAAAAAAGCTATTTAAAATATCTACAACTTATAGAAGCCCTTTTTTTGATTTTCAAAAAAAAAAAAATTCACTGTAGATTAATCACATTAAATAAAAGATAATTTTAAAAAATTCGGACTCTATCTTTTAGACAATTAATTTAGTAATCATTGTGTTAAAAAAAATCTGGTGTGACTGTCACACCAGATTTTTCGTGTCGACCTATGTTTAGTTTCTGTCGATATATTAGAATTCAAGATGTAATAAAATTTGTAAATATGGGGAAAATATTTATATTTTGTTACCATGGCAATCATTTCTCCTATCTTTCCTATAAAGTACAAGAGTAAAGTGGCATTCAGAATATTTCAATGGCAAAATGGCCCCCGGGTCTGGCGTAGTAGGTAGCGTGCCTACCTCCTATACCAAACGTCGCGGGTTCGGACCCAGGCAGTCCGATGATTTTATTTAAGCCATTTGGATACCAGATGGCTTAAATAGAAATGCCTGGACCCCACAATAGATATATTCTCTACAACGGTTATCGTCAAAGTCTTAAATGGCCTAAGTTGCCGAAAAGACTGTGTGGATGTGTGTGGAGTGTGAGTGTGAATGAGAAAAGTGTGAATGTTTAAAAAAAATAAAAATGGCAAAATGAAAATATACATTTTAAAGAGCATCTAAAAAATAAGTGATTTTTGAATTTTAATCAAAATCGTTGGAGCGAATTTAGAGAAAATCGAAAAAAAAAACTGAAAAAGTATAACAGTAAAGTACTAATACTTTTTTTTTTTTTTTTTTTTAAACATTCACACTTTTTTCTCATTCACACACACATTCATACAGTCTTTTCGGCAACTTGGCCATATAAGACTGACGATAACCGTTTTTTTTTTTTTTTTTTTTTAACATTCACACTTTTTTCTCATTCACACGGTCTTTTCGGCAACTCGGGCCATTTAAGACTTTAAACGATATCCGTTATTGATAATATACACATATTAGGGGTCCAGGCATTTATTTAAGCCATTTGGTATCCAAATGGCTTAAATAAAATCCTCGGACGACGATAACCGTTGTAGAGAATATATCTATTGTGGGGTCAGGCATTTCTATTTAAGCCATCTGGTATCCAAATGGCTTAAATAAAATCATCGGACTGCCTGGGTCCGAACCCGCGACGTTTGGATAGGAGGTAGGCGTGCTACCTACTACGCCAAACCCGGGGCGTACTAATACTTTACTGTTATACTTTTTCAGTTTTTTTTTTCGATTTTCTCTAAATTCGCTCCAACGATTTTGATTAAAATTCAAAATCACTTATTTTTTAGATGCTCTTTAAAATGTATATTCTCATTTTGCCATTGAAATCTTATGAAAACCACTTTACTCTTGTATTTCATAGGAAAGATAGGAGAAATGTTTGCCATGGTAACAAAATATAAATATTTTCCCCATGTTTATAAATTTTACTTCTTGAAACCCAAGGTAAGAGAAAGTTGTGTGCTGTGCCACAGTCATGTTGATTTTAAAGACCAAATCATCTTTCCATATTGAATTAACAAAATTCATTTAATGAGATCATGTATAATAAAAAAAGCTCATTAACAAATTCTGAATTAACAAAAAAATATATAAACAAAAAATATTATGTAAATATAAAAATGTATTCAAATTTTAGTGCCTATTTATGCATATTATTAATATTATAATCATATATGCATATTAAAATGATTTGATGGGGTTTTTTCTAGATTAATGAAATGAAAGAAGAGTTTTATATCTCTGACAGTTCACATAATAATTTTCATATGAGATTTTTTATTAAGATAATAAAATAATTTTTAGTACCGTGATTAAAATTAACATTTTAGTAGCCCTTTTTTGAAAATCTGTTCCGATAATTTTAAAGGTTTCATTTGTTTAAGAAAGATTCACAAATTTTATATTCCCAAGTGGATTTCATTAGATTCGATTTTAATGAATATTAGATTAGTGATAAAGGTTAAAATGAGGGGGGAGGGGGGAGGGGGAAGAGGAACAAATTTGAGAGGCTATAAAATAGAGATATAAGATTTAATGGATGGTAAAATCTCAAATTCAAGCCACCATCTGGTGTCACATCTTCTACTTATTTTATTTTTTTCATTCTGGATATTTTTGGATAGAACAATTTCAATTAATTTAAATAAATAATAAAACGGCGTCTTATAATAGAGAAAGGCTCAAATGAATTGTGTTAATGTTGAATTGGATATTGGCTGATTAAAAAAAAACTACTATATTAAAGATATAAAAAAATTTAAATAAAACAAAGTGAATATGTAAGTAGGCTCTACTAGTCAAGAAATTATTTTAAGAAGAAGGGGGGATAAGAATTTATTTTTGATTTAATAATGATAATAAAATTAATGGATGGAGTCAGAAAAGCCCCAAATTTTTTTCGATTAATAAAATTAATATTAAAATATAATAAATAAATAGAGTTAAAAGAAGGTATCAAATTTTTTTGGTGGAAAAAGAAGTGAAGCCAAAATGATAAAATTAGGAGCGACTCAATAAAATTTCAACAAATTTTTTTTTTCAATGAGAATATACATTTTAAAGAGAATCTAAAAAATAATTGATTTATGAATTTTAAGCAAAATAGTTGAGAGCGAATTTTGAGAAAATCGAAAAAAACTGAAAAAGTGCATCAGTAAAGTACTAGTACTTTTTGACTGATTTTGATAAAAAGCTTATTTTCACGCCCTAGGGGGTGCTTAACTTAAATATAAAATTTCAACTTCCTAGCTCAATTCCTTCATGCTTTACCCAGACAGACAGACAGACCATGTCGCGAAAAACCACTTTTTTGGATTCAGGGGACCAAAACGTGAAGATCCATCAAAATCTCGTCATCGAATTTTTGACATGAATCTAATACTTTCTCTCTCTATATATTAACATATAAGTTAAAGAGGTAAGAGAAAGTAAAAATTAATAAAGAGATCTAAATTGTCTTATGTTAGATAGAAACACAATATAGGGTAAGAGAAAGTAAAAAAAAAATAAACTTTCACTTCAAAAATTTTATAGTGAATTTTTTCACTATTATCTTTCTTTTTTTACAAAAACAATTTTTTATAGCCGAGATGTTATATTAATAAGAGTGTAGAAATTAGAGATGCAGGTAAGTTTATTTCTTTATTCGTTTAAGTCACACAGCTGAAGTTTCGGTTCCGTGTTTGAACCATCCTCAGAGCTGGCGATAAGTCATTATGAAAGTGTACATAAAATTTTACATTAAAATTGTATCCCTACCTGTTTATCTCATACTGTGTATATATTTAATATATAAGAGTTGTTCAACAATGTATAAAATTCATAATGATTTTTCGCCAGCTCTGAGGATGGTTCAAACACGGAACCGAAACGTCAGCTGTGTGAATTAAACGAATAAATAAATAAACTTAGCTGCATCTCTCATTTCTACTCTCTTATTTTTTTTTTAATGAGGAATCTTATTTAATTTTTTTCTACCCCTAAACTCTAAGCCAGGGGCGTATATAGAAATTTTTTTCGGGGGGGCCCGAACTCAAAAATTTTTTTAAGAAAAATTTTTTTTTAAGAAACTAAATTTTTTTCACACGAAATTTTTTGCGGAACATTTTTTTCTTTTTGCGGAATCAAAGTTTTCCACCCTGCAGAAAAATTTGTTGCGCTGATGTCTGTATATCCCTATATATGTATATGTGTTTGGGTAATTTCGGGGGGCGGGGCCCCCTCGCCCCTCCCCTTATATACGCCCCTGCTCTAAGCATGTTAAAGACAAATAATTCGTGATGTGCCGGGGGCCTGGCAACGGAGAAGAGAAACAGTCACCACAATCGTTGCAGTTAAGCTACGTTCGAGATTGGTGACCCCGAGCAATCAGCGCGTCTAACGTCCCCCGGTAAAAATTAATTAAATAAAATTCATACACCTAAAAGGGCTCAGTAGCCGAAAAGGGTTAAAAATAAATTCGTGATATGAAAGTTGAAATCTCTCGTAAATACAATTAAAAATTAATTTATCCTCACTTCATAAATAGTTAATTTATTGTGTAAAATGATCGCATTAAATCTGATATCCAATTTCTTTTCTTGCTATAGAAAAAAAAAGGGCCTTAATAAATCACAGAAGATATAATTAATCCTCCCTCTTATATACTCGGATGAACACGTATAAATAAAATAATTTATTAAAACGTATATTTCTAGTAGAGAAATGAAATTGAAATTGGTTTGATTTCTCTCGAAAATTAATTTAGCAGCAAAATGATTGAGACGATTGAGCAAATATTTGGAAAAAAGAAGATACTTGAAAGAAGATATAAATAATACTTGTAACTGTTACTTGAGAATCAATCAAATAATAAGGCAATTATTTTTGATTTAACTTTAATGTATAATAAAGTTAATCAAATGAAAATAAAATATTTTTAATGAAATAATGTATTTACAAAATAATATCATTTGGATCAAAAATTCGATTTTATGGAAATACACGTTTTGAGTGAACAAAAAATCTCCAGAAAGAAAAGAGATACAAATTTTATATTAAAGCTATTTATATTTAATCTATTGGGAAAGAGATTAGCATAAAACAACTTGAGTTGGAGGTAACTCAGGATTTTAATGATAAGCGACATTTTTTTAAACCCTTTTCGGCTACTGCGGGTTTAATAAATTTAAAATACATATTATCGATGGCTCTTGGTCACCGTCGCCGCGCTTGGCATCGCTTAACCGCAAGGATTGTGGTGACTGTTGCTCTTCTCCTTTGCCAGGACCCGGGCTAACCGAAATTTCAGGATAATTATTTTTATTGATTGAAGCTTAATGAGTGATGCTGAGAGAATTATAGACCGAAACTCTTCAAACTACGCTGATTTATCGGCAAGGGTGTAGGAAGGGAAAAATAAAAATAAAAATTTTTTTATTTTCCCAAATGAGTTTATTCCTTAACATTTCGAAGGCAGAAAGACTTCTTCAGAGCAAGCTTATTTTACAGTCCGCTAACATTATAATAAGAGCCATACAAGAGCATACAAGAAAGCCATTTGTCTTCGGTAACTCTTGAGAGCATTGCAAAAAACCTGGGCTGTTATTATAATGTTAGCGGACTGTAAAATAAGCTTCCTCTGAAGAAGAAAAGCCTTTGTGCCTTCGAAATATTAGGAAATAAACTCATTTGGGAAAATAAAAGTTTTTATTTTTGTTTTTCCCTTCCTACACCCTTGCCGAAAAATCAGCGTAGTTTGAGGAGTTTCGGTCTAATTACTTTTATATTTAATTGTTAAGTAAATATCAACAATCTAATATATTTAAATGGTTGGGTGAAAATTAATCTCAATGCACCATAATAAAAAGATCAGCTCAAGTTTTTATAAAATTGATTTTCTTTTAGAAGCCACTCTCTCCCTGAGTTCATTTATCATTTTTACAATGACTTGTTTAATATCAATTAGGAAAAAAAATTAATAATGTGTCAAATTTAAAAAACTCTTTTTCTTCCCTCTTGGTCTTATTTCCGCGGGGCGGGGTCGGCGAATTAAAAAAAAAAAAAACACCGTTTTTTAAACATGTTCATTTATAATATACCCACAATTAGAGCATTGTATTTTAATTAGATTTTAGTGACTGGATGATACCCCGCACCCCTACATGCAACCATTAGACCACTCATCCGGGCGCTTTGTAAAGTACTAAAGACAATTAAATTAATTATTAAGTTAATAGAATTACATTCCGAGTTAGTATCCTTATCCATTGTGACTGCATTCATACAAATTTATTAGAGATCGATAGATTTTGAATAATTTTAAAAAATCCATTTTTACAGACAATTTATATTTGATAATAAAATATTAATTTATTTATTTCAATACGAGTCCTCGTTTCTGTGTTTTAAAAAAAATGAGATAATCCTTTTACTTTTTTTTTCACAATATCACACTGGATTCATATAAAAAATTATTATACATACGCTAATTGTTAGGTCTATATTTTAAATGGGTTTTGTTTTAAACCGTAGTATATACTAAATAGAAAAAAAAATATAAATAAAACAGAAATTTAAGAGAAAATCCTTAAAAAATATATTTTTTTTTTTTTTTTTTAAACATTCACACTTTTTTCTCATTCACACTCACACTCACACACACATTCACACTGTCTTTTCGGCAGCTCAGGCCATATAAGACATTTACGATAACCGTTATTTATGAATTTATATATATTAGGGTCCAGGCATTTTTATTTAAGCCAAAAAAATATTTAAAAAGAAAAAAATAACAATAGGACCAACAATGAATAAACTGCAAAATTTATGTAAAATATTCCCACTTTCTTGATTTTTACTTTCTCTTACCTATGTATATATGTAATATATATATAGAGAGAAAGTATTGGATTCATGTCAAAAATTCGATGTCGAGATTTTGATGGATCTTCACGTTTTGAGGTCCCCTGAATCCAAAAAAGTGGTTTTCGCGACATGGTCTGTCTGTGTGTGTGTCTGTGTGTGTGTCTATCTGTGTGTCTGTGAACAAAATATCTCAAGAACGAAAAGAGCTAGGAAGTTGAAATTTTATATTTAAGTTAGGCACCCCCATGGGACGTGACACGAAGCTTTTGAACAAAATCGACCAAAAAGTACTAGCACTTTACTGATTCACTTTTTCAGTTTTTTTCGATTTTCTCAAAATTTGCTCCAACGATTTTTTTTTTAATTCAAAAATCAATTATTTTTTAGATTCTCTATAAAATGTATATTATCATTTTGTGATTGAAATCTTCTGAAGACCACTTTACTCTTGTACTCCATAGAAAAGATAGGAGAAATGGTTGCCATGGTATCAAAATATAAATATTTTCCCATACTTATAAATTTTACATCTTGAATTCAATTGTACCCTACTGTCGGAAACTAAATACATGTCGACACAAAAAATCTGGTGTGACAAGCACAGTACACAACTTTCGATTACCGAAGGTAAGAGAAAGTTGTGTGCTGTGCGCCAGTCACACCAGATTTTACTTCTCTTACCTGTATATATTATATGTTAATATATTCAATATATAGAGAGAAAGTATTGAATTCATGTCAAAAATTCGAAGTCGAGATTTTGATGGAAAGAACGAAAAGAGCTAGGACGTTGAAATTTTATATTTAAGTTAGGCACCCCCATGGGACGTGACACGAAGCTTTTGAACAAAATCAACCAAAGTACTTTACTGATGCACTTTTCAGTTTTTTTTTTTTTTTTAGATTTTCTCAAAATTCGCTCCAATTATTTTTTTTCAAAAATCAATTTTTTAGATTCTCTTTAAAATGTATATTCTCATTTTGCCTTTGAAATCTTCTGAAGACCACTTTACTCTTGTACTCCATAGAAAAGATAGGAGAAATGGTTGCCATGATAACAAAATATAAATATTTTCCCATATAAATTTTACATCTTGAAAATTGAAATGTACCGTACTGTCGGAAACTAAATACATGTGTACACAATAAATCTGGCGTGACAAGCACAGTACACAACTTTTGATTACCGGAGGTAAGAGAAAGTTGTGTGCTGTGCGCCAGTGACACCAGATTTTTTATATTATTTAATTAGAAAACGTTTATTCATTCATATTTCTTCCTCTATTATATTTTTATTATTTTTTTTGAAATTTCGGAGAGACAGTAAACGCACGATTCCACCCATGTCCCCCACCCCTCTTGTATAAATTTATTAATTATAATCGCTTTGAAAGCTTCCACTCCAAAATATCAATATCGTATTTTTATTTAATTATAATAATTATTTTTCCATCGCCCGCTAAGCTCAGCAAGATACTGAACATCACAAAAATAATGATGATGAGCCAGAGAAGTGGGCTATTGAATAAATGTATTCTTTATAAGACGATTATAAAGGACATAGCATTGTTATAAAGGAGTTTTAATTTATTCAATAGAGGCTTCCTTCCTCCACGTCTCCGGCTCATCAATCCTAACAGTCACAATCTTCATTTAACATAACGTATATTGTTGGGATCTCATAGTTATAATCCTAAAAACCAAAAAGAGTTTTTTAATATTATGTAAATGTTTTCAATTTCCCCGAACTCATTAACCATTGAATAATTATATTTCCATATAATCAAGTCAGCAATCTTATCTAGTCCATTAGATGGCTAGATGACAGGGCGTAGCCTTCCGTAAAATAGGCCATCGTCAGAAATTCTCGAAAATTAAATATCAAATCAGATATATTCAATCAACTCTAAAAATATTAATTAATTTACATAAAATCAATTGCTTGCTTATACACCTAAAATATTTTTTGTGTCGACATATATTTAGTTTCCGACAGTACAGTACATTCGAATTTCAAGATATAAAATTTATAAACATGGAAAATATTTATATTTTGTTACCATGGCAACCATTTCTTTTTTTACATTCTCTTACCTATGTATATATGTAATATATATATATAGAGAGAAAGTATTGGATTCATGTCAAAAATTCGATGTCGAGATTTTGATGGATCTTCACGTTTTGAGGTCCCCTGAATCCAAAAAAGTGGTTTTCGCGACATGGTCTGTCTGTGTGTGTGTGTGTGTGTGTGTGTGTGTGGGTGGGTGGGTGTGTGGGTATGTGTGTGTGTGTTCAATTTTAAGCATGAAGGAATTGAGCTATGAGGTTGAAATTTTATATTTAAGTTAAACACCCCCTGGGACCGGAAAAATAAGCTTTTAATCAAAATTGGCCAAAGAGTACTAGTACTTTACTGATGTACTTTTTCAGTTTTTTTTCGATTTTCTCAAAATTTGCTCCAACGATTTTGATTAAAATTCAAAAATCAATTATTTTTTAGATGCTCTTTAAAATGTATATTCTCATTTTGCGATTGAAATCTTCTGAAGACCACTTTACTCTTGTATTTCATAGGGAAGATAGGAGAAATGGTTGCCATGGTAACAAAATATAAATATTTTCCCATACTTATAAATTTTACATCTGAATTCAAATGTTCCGTACTGTCGGGAACTAAATATATGTCGACACAAAAAATCTGGTGTGACAAGCACAGAACACAACTTTCGATTACCGAAGGTAAGAGAAAGTTGTGTGCTGTGCGCCAGTCACACCAGATTTTTTTTTAAACATTCACACTTTTTTCTCATTCACACTCACACTCACACACACATTCACACAGTCCTTCGGCAACTCAGGCCATTTAAGACTTTAGACGATAACCGTTGTAATTAATATATATATTGGGGGTTCAGGCATTTCTATTTAAGCCATCTCGTATCCAAATGGCTTAAATAAAATCATCGGACTGCCTGGGTCCTCTTATTCTTCCTATGAAGTACAAGAGTAAAGTGGTCTTCAGAAGATTTCAATGTCAAAATGAAAATATACATTTTAAAGAGGAGCTAAAAAATAATTAGCCTAATTTTTGAATTTTAATAAAAATCTTTGGAGAAAATTGAAAAAAAAAACTTAAAAGATACATCAGTAAAGTATGAGTACTTCTTGGCCGTTTTGATTAAAAGCTTATTTTCACGACCTAGGAAGGTGCCTAACCTAAATATAAAATTTCAACCTCCTAGCTCAATTCCTTCATGCTTTAAATTAAACACAGACAGACAAACCATGTCGCGAAAACCACATTTTTGGAGGGGGCCTCAAAATGTGTATATCCATCAAAATCTCGACATCGAATTTTGGACATGAATCCAATACTTTATATGTGACCGTCCTCATGAAAAGGTATCAAATCTTCATCGAGGTCAAAATTGAGTTCTTATGCTTTCTGTACAGAACACCTCCCGCTGAGCAAGCCGGTTATGAAAAACCTACTTTTGAGAAAAAATGAGTTTAAATTTTATTTGCTCCCTTTTCTCTTATCTCCCCTTTGTTTTGTTTTTTCAATTTTTTACTTTTTTCTTACCTATATGTACATATACATATAGGCTATATATAGAGAGAAAGTATTGGATTCATGTCAAAAACTCGATGTCGAGATTTTGATGGATCTTCACTTTTTTTTTTTATCTAATAGCGTCTACTCCTCTAAGATAAAGCAATTATTTAATATGTCAGAGAAACAAATCAAAGTCAATGACTGAAAATAAATATAGGTGAAAAATTTTAAGTGGGTAAATTATTTTATTATATAGGTTCTAACTTTCCCAGTTGAAGGGTGACCTGGTTTTAACTTTTTGAAGCCTATTTCATATGCTTGTTACTCAAACTGAAAGGTTTTCTTATTTAATTAATTAATCCGTCAAAATCGTTCACTTGAAAACTTTTTTGATGTCATGAAAAAAATAAAAAAAAATAAAATATAACGTGTTTCTCAGCTTTAGTTAACTGATAATTCTCTTTCTTCTCTCTCTAATCAATTGCAGAAAGTTTCCTTTCCTTCCAAAACTAAGATCATAACAGAATTTTAGTTTTGAATTCTAATTACTCTTTATGAATATAGAGTATATTTAATCAAACTTTGGAGGGTAGGTTACTTTTACTTAATTCGTAATTTAAAATTTAAATTATTTAATTTTTATTTTATAAGTTCAGAATAGAAAAAAATCTGGTGTGACTGGTAGCACAGCACACAATTTTCTCTTACCTTCGGTAATTGAAAGTTGTATTCTGTGCATGTCACACCAGATTTTTTATGTCGACATATGATTAGTTTCGGACAGTACGGTACATTCGAATTTCAATTTATAAGATTGGGAACATGTTTATATTTTGTTACCATAAAGTACAAGAGTAAAGTGTACTTCAGAAGATTTCAATGGCAAAATGAGAATATATATTTCAAAGAATATCTAAAACATAATTGATTTTTGAATTTTAATCAAAATCTTTGGTGCGAATTTTGAGAAAATCGAAAAAAACTGAAAAAGTACATCAGTAAAGTACTAGTACTCTTTGGCTGATTTTGATTAAAAGCTTATTTTCACGCTCAAGGGAGATGCCTAACTTAAATATAAAATTTCGAACTCGTAGCTCAGTTCCTTCATGCTTAAAATTGAACACACACCCATTTATTAACAAGATAATTAAAGAGAATATTATTATTACAGAAGGTAAGAGAAAAGTTGTGTGCAATGTTAGTTATGTGCTATGCGACCAGAAACAGCAGATTTTTTTTTTTAATTCAGTTAACAAATAATTGAGAGAAAAAAATACAGAATTTAGGTATTCTCATTAATTCTTTGGAAGGGCTGAGAAACTTTATCTGTTCCAAAATTTAACACTACCCACCGACTAAATGGATTTAATTGCTCAACCAACATTCCGTTCCCAGACAAAGTCAAAAATATTTATTTTCTACTTTTGCGACTGTCTACTAATGGTCAGTTTATTCAGATTTAGTCAACAAGCAAATTTATTCGACAGAGAGCAAATCACCGATATAATAAACAAGAATTTGATAAGTAAAATTATTTAGCATATGTGAGGTTTCACTAAGTTATAAATGAAAGAAATATTGAATTTCTAACTCGATATATTTCACGGAAAACCTACACCACTTTCCCTCCAAACTATAAGAATTTGATATTTGAGGTATGAGGAAAGTTTTATGAAATTCGCAAACTAATTCAATAAAAAATCTGGTGTGACTGGTCGCACAGCACCTAACTTTCTCTTATCTTCGGTATTCGCATTTAAGTTAGTACCAGTTGATTTGAAGGAATATGAGAAAAGGACTTGGACAGGGTTGAGATGTGGAAATGACATAGAGAAGGACATGCACTGGCAGACGGACAAGACTAAAATCTAGGGCAAAATAATGCAGGAGCTACTGGACAGGATAGTCGAGAGTAGTAGGGGACACAAAAATAGGAGGAAAAACTAAAAAAGACAAAGGACCAAGTGTCACAGATAAAACGGGGACCAGAGCTTTGGAGGATCTTGGAGAGCACTCAACGAGATATAAGAAGAAAAATTAAAATAATATTTGTATTGTAAATAAAAAAAAATTTCTATACTGGTAAGTAAACTGTATCCCAAACCCCTAACAGGAGAGGGGGGAGAAAGAGCTTATTTTAACTGTCCGGGGGGGGGGGGGAATGCTTAAAATCGTCACACACAAACAGACACACACAACCACAGACCAATTTGCGGGACCCAAAACATGTATTTCCACCGACATCTAATTTTTGACATGATCGAAATACTTTATTACATATATAGATAAGAGAAAGTAATGAGATTTTACGCCTAGGATGGGATGCAAACCCTCGACCGCCAAAAGGTAATGGTTTACCCATGAGGTTTTCCCCCCCCCCCCCCCCCCTTGTTTCCATAAAAAAACCCGCCCCCGGGGGCCCCCCCCCCGCGTTGGGCCCCCCCCCCCCCCCCCCCCCCCGGGGCCCCCGGGGGTTAAAGGCAATAATTAACATGAATATAATGAAATTTTCAATTGGTCTTTTTTTATAAGGATAAAACTTATATTGAACTTGAAATGAAGAGATGGTGAATTAAGAAGGGCAAGGGCAAGGAGAGAGAATTCGCAGGAAATGGTTAGTCAAGTCAAGGAGGAGGACATGGGACTAAATTTACTTTGACATCATCATAACAGAATGAATGAATAAATGAATTATCTGAGCCGAATATGAACATAATGACTAATGGACGAGAGGGGGGGGGGGGGGTTAATTTTTCATAATTTCACAAAAATTAAAGTACGACACGAATAGAAATACATTTTCCTTAATAGATGAGACAATTCATTTAATTACTGACGGACTTTGCATTTTAATTAAATTTCTCTTTTAATATATGATCTCTCTGATAATTGAGAATAAAACATTTTTCAAAATTCAAGATAAAAAGAATGAAATTGTTATACTGTAGATAATAATATAATGAGATAATAATAATAGTAATAAAAATAATTTAGATTTTACCTTGAACTAAAATCACATATCTGTTTATATAAATAATTGCATTGGTTTTCAAGGTTATATAGTCAAAATAATTTACATTTTGTCTGGTTTTATTTTTCAAAAAATTCTTAATTTTAACGAATAAAATGCAATTAACCCGCGCCTGCAAGTAGAGCAGGTTAGACATTTAAAGCAGAGAAAAGAAAATTATTTTTCTCATATCCTGAATCTTCAAAAAAACCCCGGGAATCCCCGGGCTTAAATTTTTTAATAAGAACTACAAAGACTGATTTCTTTTTTAACA
>JAKCPI010022014.1:0-10321 GCA_023213315.1 Euborellia annulipes | reverse complement strand
TTTGGCCGAATTTGATTAAAAGCTTATTTTTCCGGTCCCGGGGGTGTTTAACTTATATATAAAATTTCAACCTCGTAGCTCAATTCCTTCCTGCTTAAAATTGAACACACACCCACACACCCACCTACCCACAGACAGACCATGTCGGCGAAACCCACTTTTTTGGATTCAGGGGACCTCAAAACGTGTATATACCATCAAAATCTCGACATCGAATTTTTGACATGAATCCAATACTTTCTCTCTATATATATATTACATATATACACATGGTAAGAGAAAGTAAAAAACTGAATGTTTGTTTATAGAAAGATTTTCTAATTTAGATTTATCTTTATATATAAAATTCTTCTGTACGTGTGTATGTGACTGAACTCCTCCTAAACGACTGAACCGATTTTGATGAAATTTTTGTGTATGTTTGTGAGAGTCCCGGACAGGTTTTAATTCACAAATCAATAAGTTAATGAGTAATTAACCGTTAAAATAAGAAAAAAATAAAAATTAGGAGGAAATAGTTGCCATGGTAACAAAATATAAATATTTACCCATGTTTACGATTTTTTTTATTTATTTACATTTTGAATTCTAAAATATCGGCGTAAATTTTTTGTCTGTGTTCCGAGAGAGTCCCGGAAAGGATATGATTCACAAAAAATCTTAAGTTCATGAATAATTAACCGTTAAAATAATCTCTATATATAAATGAAAAGGGAAAATGTATAGGCCGGTATGTATATAAGTAGGCGAGCAAGGGGGTCCAGGGGGCGTGAAGCCCCTGGTTAGATGGAAAAGCCCCCGCCGAAGGCGGGGCTTTGCGTCTAGTATAGAATTAAAAAATTAAGTAAAGAGATAGTGTGAAGTTTTTATTTTGTCATAAAACATTCCACTTTCTCTCCAAAATAAAAATAAATATAAAACATTTGGCGTAACTAAGCATGTCACACAATTTTCTCTTAACTAGAGTTTTTCGCGATATGAATATAGTAGCGCAGTCAGGAAGGGAGGGAAGAGTCACCCCCTCCCCTTCCATGAGAAAATAAAGTCCCTAGGGCATGATGCCTTCGAAACTTTATTGAGTGTCAATTTGAAAATGTTTTGCAATTGTTTTAAATTTTATTTATTAAACAATAGGAAGGAAGGCTTGACGCTAACCCTAAAAAAGCGATCGGGCTTGGCGTAGTTGGTAGCACGCCTGCCTTGTATACCAAGGGTCGAGGGTTCGGATCCAAGGCAGTCCGATGATTTTATTTAAGCCATTTGGATACCAATTGCATACCCCCCTCTTGTCGTAACGAGTGCTTGCCCCCCCCCCCCCTAACAAGATGTCGGGCTACGCCCATGAATAATAGCATAATAATATTTGATTTTAAAACAATTGAAAAAATAGAAATTAAAATTATTTTTTTGGTTTTGAAAATTTTCCATTGACCACACTCTCATAAGGCCCCAAGCATTTCGCAGTGTAACATTGAGATTTCAAAAAAATATTTCACTATAAAATATTTAATATTAACTAGGTAGGGCCTTGTTTGAAAAGGATGGAATTTTTTCAATCAATGCTCAAATAGACTGTTCATTAGCCAGTCAATATATCGTTAAAATTAGCAAATTTGCGAGGTCTTTGTGCTTAATATTGGGAAAGTTGCACCCCCTGGACTCGAACCAGGACCTACATGCTTTCGCGGCGGGTGTACTACCCTTATCCTAGTGTGCCGGACCAAAAATATTTTATAGTGAAATATATAAGCCAAAATTAAGGAGATGTCATTATAAGGAAAGACCTATCACAATTTCTCAAACAGTGTATAAAACTTTGTCATTTGAGTGGTGGTATATGTTCATTAACGAATAGAGGTTCATCTTAAATTGAAAATAAGTAGTACAATTCAAATAAAGTTCATTATAGGTGTATTTAGGGGAAGGGCTCAATACTGAAAATTAAGTTAAAATTTTTAATAAACATAACTGAACTGGACCACTTTGGAAAAAGAAACAAAACTAAAAATTAAAAACATACAAGGAAAAAGGGAATTTTATTTGATCCCCACCCCCTCTTGCCAAATGAAAATCCTAAGCTCCATAGTACAAGATATATTTTATATTTATTGAAAGAATTTTCATTTTGTAAAATTGATGATGATTAATGATCAATTAATCGGTCCATATTCTGAGTTCATAGTTAATACGTATTTAATATGTTCACAATCTCATCCCGGCTCTTTTTACCTCGGATGCAATTCTAATCATTTGAATCACTGTGCAAATCCTAATTGTCTCTGTTCAAAGAGATATATAAAAAAAAAATAACAACTATCAAGAATATCCAAGTATGTCAAGTCGTATGTTAATATGTATAAAACCCTGTTAATTTAAATATAAAAATAATTGTATCTATAGAGATACAAAAAATTTAACATCCAGTTATGTTTTAAGATAGATGAAGGCCTATTAATTTTTGACAATAGATCACGTCTTTTTCAATCTGCTAAAAGAGAAAAAAATTATGTTACTAAATTTATTAGTTCCAGCCTCAATTTTTACAATTATTCAAATAAAAAAATAAATTATTTTGGTAATTTAGAGAAGAGCGCACAATATTTACATGTTTTTTTTTTTTTTTTTAATCCAGATACATTCGTATGTTGCTATAAAAATTTTTAATTTAAAATAATAATAATAATAAATAATTGAAAAAGTGCTAAATAACCAGTAAAGGGAATATTTTCTAGGCTAAATCTCCCTGTCAAAGCCTCTAATTAATAACTATAGACAGGGAATGGATGTTAAATAAATTATAATTAAATACAAATAAGACCTTTCATCCGGAATTGAAAAATTCTCACACCTAAATTATAATTACATATATTTTAAGTTTATTAGAATGAGCATGCGACATACTAACCATATTTAGAAGTTGTTATTCACTAACACTCATATCAAATAAGATAGGAAAAAAAACGCACACAATGAAACACTTGATTGAAATTCATGAAATTCTTGGATCTAGCCTTGAATAAGTCATGAGTAACGAGTAAAAAATATTCACAATGCGAAGAAGAATCACTCAAAAATTATAGAGAGATGTTCTCAGTAAGAGAGGTGGCTCAACACTGACGGCTTCAAAAGACTCTTCAGAAGGAGAGAGATCAGTCCCTCTCTCTCTCTCTCTCTCTCTCTCCTTTCTATGCGCATTCCTCCTCTAATTCGTCTTAATCATTCTCTCTCTTGATCTCTGACACTTGAATGACAATTAACATAAACACTCAGCTCACACAATACTTTCTCTATATTTTTTAGTGTGATGGTCGATTAATCAGAAATTGTAACGAGAATCGGAAATGTGATATACTCGTATTTTGGAATTCGAAATTCTGAATAAAATATTGGATGTTTAAGAATTTTATTGTTGAATAACTATTCCTGACATATTCAGGTTTATAGGTTCCACCAATATTTAATATTTTGAAATTGGACTAATAGAGAAGTTGCAAGTTTCCCCTGTTTTTCAAATAATACGTGAAAATATTTAATAAAAATAAATAGAACATTAGGATATTTATTAAAAATAACTAATTAAAAATATAATTACTAAAAATTTATTTAATTTTGGAGTAATAATTGAAGACTAGAGCCTTAAAAGCCTTAAAACTACTAATAAAAAAAAAAATGCTAAAAAAATCGACTTTCCTCTTTACGGTTTAGATTTGTACAAAATTATAACACGAATAATAAATATAATTTAATTAAAATCAAAAAATTGATTTTTAACTTTTAAATTCTTAACAAATTTTTTTTTTTTTTTTTTTTTTGAAAATTTCAAATCGGTCTATAGTGAAACAGGACTAATCGGTGGATTTGTTGGCAACAAAAATATACTTCAATTTAATTGTGTACCAATAAAAATTTATTTAAAAAAATCTTTTTAATATAATATAAATAAGGGCAATGGAATCGATTATAGAGGATTAATGTCAAGTCCTTTTTTCACATGAGAAAACAACAAATTAAAATTTTATCTGACAATTGTGAGTAAAATGATATAGACTAGGAGGAGTTATTGTAAATACTAATGAATAATTTTGATGGGAGAATGTAGAAATAATAATATTGAAAAATGATGCGAATCAATTTTTGCTGATAAAGATGATTTAAAAAAAAAATAATTGAGATTTCTCTAAATGACTTAAAAACAAATACACGAAACAACTGTTGAGAAAGAGTGATATATGAAATATTCGATTTAAAGCACAAGGAGGTATTTCACAAATGATACAAAATATTTATCATTCTATTATAACAATTATTTTCTTGTCTTTCATTAAATCAAGTATATATACTAAATGACAAATTTTGAATAACCCTGATTAGTCAACCATCATTTGGTAATAAATTATTTCAAATAAATTTTATCAGCGAATTCAGAATCTTTTATCCAATATTAAAACAAAAATTTTCGTTACATTTGATCATGTTTGTTCATTTTTGCTAAGGCAACTTAATCAATTTTTCGTTTAATTTTTGTTTGCTTGAAGGATGGGCAACCTAAATGACATCTCTCTAATTCCTCTGAGACAAATGTAGAGAGACATCAAATTTGCAGAAAAGATCTTTGAAATTAACTTTTTACTTTCTCGTATAGAGAAAGTTATGTAATCGTAAAAAAAATTCGACTTCGAGATTTTGATGTTTCTCCACGTTTTAGACCTCCCTGAGTCCAAAAAAACCATTTTTGGCATTATGTCTGTGTGTGTGTGTGTGTGAACACGATTGCTTAAAAACCAAAAGCTAGATCGAGAAATTGTATATGCTCCTTACACTAAAATTGTAGATTTCTATCAACTTTTGAGTAAATACGTCACTTGGAAGTAGTACTTTACTTAAAGTTTTTTCAAAATTTTGAAATTTTCAATTTTTTTTGTTATATTATGATAAAATACTCTATTTTAAAAAGTTTTTATTCTTTGACATTTTTTTCGAAAACTGAATAGTTTTTTGAAATAATCAAAGAAGAAATAGAAAATATTCGTTAATTTTGATAAAAAAATCAAAACAAAATCATACAGGTGTCATTAAAAAAAGGGTAAATATAAACAAATTCATTTGTTGAACAAATGAATTTGTTGAACAAATGAATTTGTTTATATTTACCCTTTTTTTAATGACACCTGTATGATTTTGTTTTGATTTTTTATCAAAATTAACGAATATTTTCTATTTCTTCTTTTGATTATTTCAAAAACTATTCAGTTTTCGAAAAAATGTCAAAGAATAAAAAACTTTTTAAAATAGAGTATTTTATCATAATATAACAAAAAAATTGAAAATTTCAAAATTTTTGAAAAAACTTTTTAAGTAAAGTACTACTTCAAGTGACGTATTTACTCCAAAAGTTGATAGAAATCTACAATTTTAGTGTAAGGAGCATATACCAAATTTCATCGATCTAGCTGCTTTGGTTTTTAAGCAATCGTGTTCACACACACACACACACCCAGACGTAATTCCAAAAGAATATACGAGAAAGTCTCGGGGAAGTCATTTCCCATATTTTTTAAAGAGATGATTCCACTTTCTCTTACCTATATTTTTTAATATATAGAGAGAAAGTATTGGATTCGTTAAAAATTCGAAGTCGAGATTTTAATGGATATACACGTTTTGAGGTCCCTGAAACCAAAAAGCATAGTCCGTGTGTGTGTGTCTGTCTGTTAACAAAATATCTCAAGAACGAAAAGAGTTGGGGGGTTGAAATTTTATATTTAAGTTAGGTACCCCCCCTGGGACGTAACACAAAGCTTTTGAACAAAATCGGCCAAAGAGTACTAGTACTTTACTGATGCACTTTTTCAGTTTTTTTTTTTTCGATTTTCTCAAAATCAGCTCCAACGATTTTTTTTTAAATCAAAAATCAATTATTCTCTTTAAAATGTATATTCTCATTTTGTCATTGAAATCTTTTGAAGCACACTTTACTCTTGTTAGGAAAGATAGGTGAAATGGTTCCATTGATACTATTGCCATGGTAACAAAATATATATCGATATAAAAAAATATGGTGTGACAAGCACAGAACACAACTTTATTACCGAGAGTAAGAGAAAGTTGTGTGTTGTGCGACCATCACACCAGATTTTTTAGTTTGGATCTCTAAAGCCAAAATATTTATATTATTATAGATGAGATCTGAAATAAATAATAAAACAATACACTTTATTGCAAAAAATACAAAAGAAATAACAAAGGAAAGAAGCGTTTTCATCTCGGTTAGATTGCGATAACATTTGTATAAAAGATAAGATAACACTTCCTTAGATTCCTTCTTTTTAGAATGCCATTTATTTGAAAAGAAAAAATAATTCTTCTGTGTGATTTGACCACCGCAACTGCCAGTGGTGTATTTACGCCTAAGCGATGAAGACCTCTGATCCCACGATATAGGGACCCCACAATCCAAAAAATATATCTTTATATTTAAGCGACTAAATAATTTTAGAAAAAAGACAGATAATGAATGCAGGTAATTCAAGTACAAATTTTCGTCCCTAATTTCCATGAAAAAATACCTAACATCGAATACAATCATATAAATCGAGTCTTCCTTAATTTTATTTTTTACTACAATTTCACCTTCATTTTAATAATTTATTTAATTTTTACTTTCTCTTACCCTATATATGAAATATATAGAGAGAGAAAGTATTGCGATCATGACAAAAATTCGATGTCGAGATTTTGATGGATATACACGTTTTGAGGACCCGGGACTGTCTGTATGTAACCATTTTTAGCATGAAGGTAGGACACTCAAAATAAGCTTTTGTACAAAATCGGCCAAAAATTGCTAGTATTTTACTAATGGACTTTTTTAGTTTTTTTCGATTTTCTCAAAATTCGTTCCAACAAAATTCAAAAATCAATTATTTTTTAGATATTCTTTAAAATGTATATTCTCATTTTGCCCTTGAAGGGTTTTGAAGCACTACTCTTGTTCTTCATAGGAAATATAGGATAAATGGTTGCCATGGTAACGATTGTGTAACGATTTTTAGTATGAAACAGAATATAAGTTAAATCTTTTTCTTTTTAGATTAAAATTCATAAAACTACATTTTAGGCCCTCGGGCTTGGCGTAGTTGGTAGCACGCCTGCCTTGTATACCAAGGGTCGAGGATTCGGACCCCAGGAAGTCCGATGATTTTATTTAAGCCATTTGGTATCAAAAATAAGAAAATAATATATATAATAATAATAAATAAGAATGCCTGGACCCCCAATTGATACATTTACAAATAACGGGTATCGTTTAAAGTCTTAAATGGCCGTAGTTGTCGAAAAGACGGTGTATATGGATGTGTGAGTGTGAATGGGAAAAAAGTGTGAGTGTTGAAAAAAAACAACTATTTTTTAGATGATCTTTAAAAAGTATATCAGTGAAATTTTTCGTGAAAGTTGTTCGAAGAACACTTTACTGATGTAGTAGTTCAGATTTTTCAAATTAATTTTCGGCTCTTCCTTCCATAGAGCCATGTTAAATCCTTATGGGGATTTGCACCCTTTTAGAACTTTTTACACATTAAAAAAAAATTTTTCCAATACTTATGAAATTTTGTATTTATTTAGGAGTCTCTATTGTGTATAAAATATTCAATTTTTAAAATAACCATAGTTTGAAACTAAGGTGCTATGGGAAACTAAAAATATCTCGACACAAAAATTTGGTTTGAACAGCACGGTGCACAACTTTGTCTTATAGAAAGAAAAAAGAAAGTTGTGTGCTGTGCGCCAGTCACACCAGATTTTTTTTTCATAATTTTACTTTACTTCTTTTTGTAATTGTTTTAATATTGTTTAGTAATATAAATTTTGCACCTTTATTAAGGATTAAGGAAAAAAGAAAACCCTGTCAAGAATTTTAAAATTCATATGCATATTTCGAAAAATAAACTTTTTTGAACCTGAAGCACTCGAGCCCGATGCCGGTCTTTTGTGATATCATTGGCTGTTTTTTTTTTATTTAGATAAATAATGATAATGTCAATAACTAACAGGACATCAATGATTGCTAACATTAATAAATAGTAAGAGAAAAATCCGTAACAAATAGTGAATATTTAACATGCTATCCATTAAATTGGTATATAACTGGAGCAACGAAAAAGTTAGGAGGTTGGAATTTTATATTTAAGTTAGGTATCCCCCTGGGACATAACACTAAGCTTTTGAACAAAATTGGCCAAAGACTACTGATGTACTTTTTCCAGTATTTTTATCAAAATTCGCTGTAACGATATTGATTATAATTCATAAATCAATAATTTTTTAGATGCTCTTTAAAATGTATATTCTCATTTTGCCATTGAAATCTTCTGAAGACTACTCTTGTACTTCATAGGAAAGATAGGAGAGAAATGGTTGCTATGGTAACAAAATATAAATATTTTCCCATGTTTGTAAATTGTTATTTCAGATAGTGAATGCTTATTCCCTTAAATCGACGCAGTGAGAGCGCCCCTTTGAATTTACTACTCAAAATTCTTTCCTAATTTTTTAATAATGTAAAATTCCAGGCTCTGGTTATCAGTTAATTTTTATTCTTTCCTTCTCCTATTCTTTTTTTGCAAAGAAATTCCCTTCTTCTATTTTTGATCTATGCATACTTGTTCTAAATTTAAATTCGTAATTCACTTGTCGAGTCATTGGTCTTTTACTTTTAGACCTCAGACAAGCCCTTTCCTCCTGCAAGGGTTGTAACAACAAATATTTCATCTATTCATTAGAAACTTCCTCTAATATACACTTTTAACGAGTCTTATAAATACTTCTTTGCCTTTAAGACATCTAGTGGTATGCTGGATTATATAATTTTTAATTTCCTTGTTTAAAAGAGGATGCATATTGATTGAAAATATTCTATTTGGCAAATAATATTTGCATTTATTGCGTCGCACCTCTCATGGATCACAAATTCAATGATTCTTGTTTACTAAAAGATTGACAATCCAAATCAGGGGCGTATATAAGGAGCCCCCCCCCCCCCGAGGGGAAATTTTTCAAATCTATATACATATATACGTGTATATAGCCAATATCTATATTTTTGTTTGAAAAAGTGCGTCGAATAAATAAAAGAAATAAAAAAATCTGGTGTGACTGTCGCACAGCACACAACTTTCTCTTACCTTCGGTAATCAAAAGTTGTGTTCTGTGCTTGTCACACCAGATTTTTTGTGTCGACAAAAATTTAGTTTCCGCCAATATATTAGGGTGCGTACACACCTGCGCTCTGCTCCGCTCGCGAGCAGCTTGTTGTTGTTGTTTTGAGATGCTCGCGAGCCGCTCGCGAGCTGCTCGCCGCGATCCATCTCTTTGGATCGCGGCAGGTTCGTCAAAATAAATAATTTCAACGAGCAACGAACTTCGATCCGCGAACTGCTCGCGAGCGGAGCAGAGCGCAGGTGTGTACGCACCCTTAGAATTAAAGATGTCAAATTTATAAACATGGGAAAATATTTATATTTTGTTACCATGGCAACCATTTCTCCTATCTTCTCAATGAAGCACAAGAGTAAAGTGTGCTTCAAACAATTTTGACGGCAAAACGAGAATATACATTTGAAAGAGCATCTAAAAAATAATTGATTTTTGAATTTTAATCAAAATCGTTAGAGCGAATTTTGAGAAAATCGAAAAAAACTGAAAAAGTACATCAGTAAAGTACTAGTACTCTTTGGCCGATTTTGATTAAAAGCTTATTTTTCCGGTCCCGGGGGGTGTTTAACTTAAATATAAAATTTCAACCTCGTAGCTCAATTCCTTCATGCTTAAAATTGAACACACACACACACACACACACAGACACACACACACACACACAGACACACAGACAGACCATGTCGCGAAAATCACTTTTTTGGATTCAGGGGACCTCAAAACGTATATATCTATCAAAATCTCGACATCGAATTTTTGACATGAAACCAATACTTTCTCTCTATATATATATTACATATATACATAGGTAAGAGAAAGTAAAAAATGAAATATAATAATTAGGGTCCGACCGAAACAAGATTTTCAGCCGAAACCGAATATTCGGCCTCAATCTTAATTTCGGCCGAACCCGTAACCGAAACCGAAACTTGTATTTTCTGTAAGAAATTCATATCATTTGAAATTTTTTTTTTTTGTTGAAATTTTTTCCGCCCTGAGGAAAATTTTTTTCCCCAAGACTAAATTTTTTTCTACTTTTGCAAATCATTTGATTTTTTTTTTTTGCATGCGAGTCTCATCCCACCTTTTCAGACTCAGGTTTCGGCCG
>JAKCPI010022013.1:0-13882 GCA_023213315.1 Euborellia annulipes | reverse complement strand
GGCAATACTTTATGAAGAAGACGCCTCCACGCCTCAACCTCTTCAAAAGAAGCTTAAATGTGTGAAATTTGTGTTGTGTATTTAAAATAATATTTTTTATGTAAAACTATTAAAAAAAAAATAAATGTTTCCCATTTTATTTTTCAGCCGAGGATGTCAACTTGTATTCATAATTAATTCATCAAAGAGAATTAATTTTGAATATAAGTTTTTATTTAACAATTTTGAGATTTTTTTGTTTAGATAGTAAGCGAGCGATAGCAGAAACCAACACCTGAATGGATTTCTTCAAATGAATTTTGGCAACTTATTATGGTGCATCTTTATGAGAAAGTAATTATCTTTTTCTTATTTTAATAGTAGGGCCTATAGTCCTTGATATTGAATTTTTTTTTTTTAGAATAAAAAAAAAATTCACACTTTTTCACATTCTCACTCACAGTAACACACACATATTCACACACAGTAGCGTATCCAGATGGGGGCGAAGGGGGGCGCTCGCCCTCTCCGCCCAAGGCGAATCAAGCTTTTGGCGCCCCTCGCGCATCCCGTTTTTCCCAAAATCTCCGGCTTTTTTGTAATTTCATATTAAATTCATTTTATACCACAAAACCAGAGAAAAATTACAAAAAAAATATGGGGAATGATTTCCCCGAGACTTTCTCGTGTATTCTTTTGGAATTACGTCTGGGTGTGTGTGTGAACACGATTTCTTAAAAACCAAAGCAGCTAGATGTTTGAAATTTGGTATATGCTCTTTACACTAAAATTGTAGATTTCTATCAACTTTTGGAGTAAATACGTCATTTGGAAGTAGTACTTTACCTAAGTTTTTAAGTTTTTTCAGAAATTTTGAAATTTTCAATTTCTTTGTTATATTATGATAAAATACTCAATTTTAAAAAGTTTTTATTCTTTGATATTTTTCCGAAAACTGAATAATATTTGAAATAATCACAGAAGAAAAAGACATTTTTCGTAAATTTTGGAAAGAAAAATCAAAACAAAATAATACAGGTGTCATAGAAGTAAAAAGGGCTCGGTCAAATGTTTTTGCCACAACCGATATAATTTATCAAAATTAAATATTCCCGGAAAGAATAGAGAAGACTGGATTCAAGAAGAAATGCAGGTCGTAGTCTGTAGTCCTCATTCACAAAATTTTATTTTGAAATTCCTATCGGGATCCCCGTTTATTTGCCCGAGGTGCTTTCGTGTACGAAGACACACACCTCAAACCCAACCGGCCTCTGGCCGTAGCCATCTACCGGCACCCCGTGAAGTTACATCATTTCCTATCTCTAACTCCTCCTCCTGCTTTCGTCTCTAGCTAGTGAACTAATCCTTATTTCTGGTTCCAACCGGCTCCTTATATCCAACATCTTCTATGCTAGGGAGGATGTCCTAGTTTGAGGAGGGACTCCCTCAGCACCGGCGTGTAGCCTACTCCTTTCGAAGAATGCATCACTGAGAGGGAACTTTCTTTACGTCCCTTCCACAGGACGGGATGTCACAGCAACTCCCTCTCCTCGTAGAGTTTTCTTTTTCTTTTTATTAAAAAGTCATTTCGGCTGCTGAGGCCATTTGACTTTATAAATTTATTAAATACATTATATCGATGGCTTCCGGCGGGCGTTCAACGGTCTTGTTTTTCGGGGGCCACCTATCCCGATTTTCAGCACCGCTTGGCGTCGCTTAACAACGTTGATCTTGGTGGCTGTTGTTCATTCTTCTTGCCAGGCCCGCCGGCCTCGTAGAGTTGCCTGAGGGCTATTGTGGTGAGATCCAATCCAGGGCTTGCTTGAGGATTTGTTTACATTAAATAAATATTTTTATTTAATGAAAAATCCCTCACGCCCAGGATTTGAACAGGGATCTTCTTTGCAGAAGCTGACACCCTAGCTCACTACACCAGCGAGCTCTCTGTTCACAAAATATCGCGTCATTTTTCTATTATATAAAATCATGATTTAGTCAGAAGTAAAAGTGCACGAGCGATATAGAAACTATTGCAAGTGGCGTGAGATTTCGATAATAAAAAATGACTATCCATTCCACTTTGAAGATTTGTTATCAAAATATGAACTTTGTTGTGCAAAAAAAAAAAAAAAAAAATTCAAAATGAAAATCAAAGTTTATATTTTAAAATAATTACCTTGATCAGAAGGAAAATTATGATAATAATTATAATTTAATATTTTAAATTTAAAGTAGAATTGATTATAAAAGAGATAGCAGCTAAAGTTACTAAGCTTTTATGTTTTGACCATGACCTCTATCTTTGATAAATTTTTAGATGTATTAGATTTAAGATAGACTCTAAGTCGCATTAAATTATCACGTGTTTTTTGTATTTATCATTAGTTTTGTCTAAGTGGTGTTTTCCAAAGTTTTAACCTCTCTGAAATTTTTATAAATATCAATTACTTCCTTGTTATTTTTTGTAAGTGTTTGCATCTAGGCAGATATAGACAATTGCACTCTGGGTAAACAATTCTCTTTTGCAGATTTTATTCAAAATATCAATTTTAAACTCGTAGCTCTTTTCATTCTTGAGATATTTTATTCACAGACAGACAGACCAACTTTTTGAACTTAAAATCACGCCAGTGAATTTCATTTTATTTTCTTTCAATATTTAAAATGCCCCCGGGTTTGGCGTAGTAGGTAGCGCGCCTCCCTCCTATACCAAACGTCGCGGGTTCGGACCCAGGCAGTCCGATGATTTTATTTAAGCCATTTGGATACCAGATGGCTTAAATAGAAAATACCTGACCCCACAATTTATATATCAATCACAACGGTTATCGTCAAAGTCTTAAATGGCCTAAGTTGCCGAAAAGACTGCATGAATGTGTGTGTGAATGTGAGTGTGAATGAGAAAAAAGTGTGAATGTTTTTATAAAAAAAAAAAAAAAAAAAAATATTTAAAATAAATAATAATTACTAAAGTTTTCTTTTTACTTTCTCATATAGAGAAAGTATTGTAATCGCAAAAAAATTTGACTTCGAGATTTTGATGTTTCCCGAATAAAATTAGCCAAAGAGTACTAGTACTTTACTGAAACCCTTTTTCAGTTTTTTCCCATTTTCTCTGAATTCACTCCAACCATTTTTTTTTTTTAATTCAAAAATCAATTATTTTTTATTAATACATTCTCTTTAAAATGTATATTCTCATTTTGTCATTGAAATCTTCTGAAGCCCACTTTACTCGTGTACTCCATAGAAAAGAAAGGAGAAATGGTTGCCATGGTAACAAAATATAAATATTTTTCCATACTTATAAATTTTACATCTTGAATTTTAAAATATCGGCGGAAACTAAATATATGTCGACACGAAAAATATGGGGTGACTTTCGATTACCGAAGATAAGAAAGTTGTGTGCTGTGCGACAGTCACATCAGATTTTTTAAATATAATTTATAGAATTTTCATTAAATATTTTTAAAATAAATATAATATATAGCTATATATGATTTTAGCTTGCCCCCCTCTCAACCATTCCTCATATACAGGGTGTCCGGTAAAGAATGGATAACCTTGAAATGTCTTATAGTATAACTTATGGCCGTTCAGAAAAAAAATTGAAACAAAATATATCATAAGTAGTACCTAAGATATGATTTTTTTTAAAAGAAAGTTCTAATTTTTTTACCTTGTTTTATTTTTATGAACACTACGATCAGAAATGAATGGATTCCATCGGTTTGTTGTTATTTTATTATTATACACGAACTATGCTAATAGATAAACAGTGAATAGTATGACTAGCTATTGCACTTTTTTATTAAAAAATTAGCAAATTAATTAATTTTAGAAAAACTTTGCAAAATTTATTTTTTAAACAATGTTTAAACTTTTAATGGTACAATTCATAAATGTATCTACAATAAATAGTGAATTATTGCCATTAATGTAGAAAAGGAGAAAATTTTACTAAATATCAAAATTTGTAATATGGGAACATTTTTTAAATTTAATGTCATATCATATCATATCATCATATCTTAGGTACTACTTATGATATATTTTGTTTCAATTTTTTTTCTGAACGGCCATAAGTTATACTATAAGACATTTCAAGGTTATCCATTCTTTACCGGACACCCTGTAGATAAAGTAAAAATACCTTGTTGTTGAGCGTTAATATCATGCTGCTGTTGTTGAACCGCTGTTGAATATAAATCAGTGTCTGAAGAGTATTGTAGTGCTGTCTCTACACTAGTAGTTGACACAGTAGGGCCTGAAGATGTTGCGGTGTTTGATAGAAGATCAAATTCCAGATTAGAAATTTGGGCAGTGGCTGAATGTGACGGTGGTGATGAATGTTCTTGATTCGGTGGCGAAAGATGCTGGATGGTGGCTGTAGCTGGCGGTGGTGGGGCAGTAGGCAACACTGGAGGAGATTCTCGTGGTTGTTGACGTATCGAAGTTGACGTAGAACGGAAGAAGTCCTCGACGGGAACAGATGGCTCCTCCGGTACGGGTGGCAGCTTGGCGCAGATGAAGTCTTCACATAAAGACATACAGTATGGCAATTAAAGAAGGGCTGAAAAATTTTATTAGCTATTTCTTTGCCGAGTCAAGATCATGGTTTAAGAGAGTGTGTGTTCCCTCATGAAATCTCAAAAAAATAAAATTTTAAACTAAATCAATGGTTTCCAAACTTTATGTTACAACGCCTGCCTTAAAAAAATTTAATTGTATGACGCCCCCCACCCCCTCCATTTTACAAAAATAAAAAATAGAAAAACTAAAATTTTTAATGCTAAAAAATATAAATTTATATAAAAATATTTTTTTTATTTATTCTTATTTATTATTTTATTTATAAAACTAGCAATAATTTGGAAAATTTGGCTTGATAGCTACCCACACAGCACGGAATATTGCAATCTTGCTCAAAGTTGACAATATTGCGGCAACATAGATGCAATATTGCAGCTCAAACAGCAATATTGCTAGTTTGGAATATTGCCGCTGCAATGTTGCCAAGATTCGCAATGTTTCTGCAACATTGCTGCAATATTTTGTGCTGTTGGGGTAATATTCGCTCCTACCCTTAGACTAGGCGCGCCTCACAGTTTGGAAAACACTGAACTAAACTAAATACCGTATAAATTTATTTTAGTAGGATAAACTAACTTATTTTCAAATTGTAAAAATTAACTTTGATCTTTAATATTTTAATAAATTATCTATTTTATATTTTAATACCTTGCAAAGTTTCCAATTCCATAAATTCTTCCAAATTTGGTTGTAATTGGACCAAGCTCGGTTGAATAAAATCCGCTATACTTGTTCCACGAGCTGAAAAATAATTTATGTAATATAAATAAACAAATAATTATTCATAATTAACTTTTTCTTAAAATAATTAAATATATCTGATGAAATATTTAAATTTTAAATTTGCCAAAAATTAATCATTTTTATTTATATAGGCTATAATTGGTATATACACTGGCGGAAAGCCACTTAATAGCATGGCCCAGTGGGTATATTGTGTTGTCACCCCAAGAATGAAAACTTTTTTTATTAGTCTTTTCGGCATCTTAGGCCATAGACTTTTCACTTTCTTTTTATAAATATAGACATAATTCATATTGAATTAGAATTAAAACAAAACGCAATTTATAACTGTGATGTTATTAAATATATTCATAAGAGAGAAAAGAAATAAGAGATGCAGCTAGAGTTTTTTTCTTTAATTATTTAATTCCCACAGGTGACATTTCAGTTCCGTATTTGAACCATCTTCCGAAACGTCAGCTGTGGGAATTAAATAAATAAAGAAAAAACTCTAACTGCATCTCTCATTTCTCTACCCTCTAATGAATAAAATTAAAACAATTTTTCGTGACTTATTGTGATGGGTTAAGTGTTTATTTTTTTTCACGGTCGGGTGTCACCAGGTGTTAAGCCCGTCTCCTCTCTATTACTCCTTTACCAGGCGTCCTTTGTACTCAAAAATGTGTTCACATTTAGAGGGGTGTAGTATATGTCTATATTTAAATGCCAAAATAGACATTCTCGTAATGTCCGGTTGTTTTTACATCATAAAGAAAATTGCTCTTTCTATTCAATTTAAAAGATCATATTTTAAGAGATTAATTAAATAACTATATGTTAATAGACAAGCTGTGATAGGGAGCAACTGCAAATGTGTGGTGTGCTCAGGAGCTGACCTTATTGAATAACGTCACAAGAATTTTCTAACAAATTTAAAGGAATACAAAATGTGGTTGATTTAATTATTGCCTAATGATAAAAAAATATTGATGAAGGTAACCGATTACTTACTTTCTTTTTTAACAAAATAAAATGATAGTCATAATATGGTTATTCTGAGGGGTAGACTTTTAAAATTATGAAAACCACTAACTACTCTATTATTAATTTCCATCTGAGATTATTTAAATATTTATTCGTTATGAGAATTTCTTAATATAGATCAAAATATGTGAACCAAACATCATTAAATAAATAGCCTTCATTTAAATTCTTAAATATAATAAAATATTTACTTAAAATGAAAATATTAACTTATAAAAAAAATAATAATAATAATTACCAATTTCTCGAGTATCAGGAAAAGCGAAGGGCTGATTAGATTGGATTGTAGTAAAAAGTGTGTCCGACATAAATTCCATATAATCTTCATCCACCATCATCGGAATTGAATCGTTGCTGTGAGGCTGCTGCCAGTCGAGAACATCCATGTCCGAGGGCTTTCATAATTTGAACACAAACATGCAAAAGACGCGCACACACACAAACACACACACAAAACATAAGCAAAGGGCATTAAAAATGCAAAAACTTTGTTATTAATTTTTGATATTTTAAATTATTGGGAAAACAAAACATAGATAAAGTTTATGAACTTTTTTGTTTACACCAATCCTAAAAGATATCATTATACTATTGAAATATTGACTACCAAATGATTTAATTTAATAAATACGAGTCCAAATGGCTAGAAATCCCGAAAAAAGCATAAAACAATTTCCTCCTGTAAATTATGGAACACTAGAATAAAGGATGATAATTTGGTTGCCTAAATTAAAGGCGTACTTTTTTAAGGAATTTTTCCCAAATAAAAAATTATATTATTTTAATATTTCTGCACTCCTTTCAATTTTAATATTTTTGTAATGATAAAATTTTGTATTTTTTTTTTTTTTTTTTTTGTTTTGGTCAGGCCACATCTAGGGGGGGAGCAGTGAGGTCATGTGCCTCGGGCTATCAGGGGGCGGCAATTAAAGAAAGATTTAGTAAAAAAAAAAAAAAAAAAAAAAAGTGAAATAATATGAATTTTGTATAGAAAATTCAATGGAGGGCGCGGCAAATTAAATTTTGCCCTCCCCCCTAAAGAATCTTTTAGTTCCGGCCCTGGTTTTGTTATAACTCAATCGAATTCAATTAATTTGAAGTTAGTCTGATTTTTTTAAGATTTTATATATTTTGTTAAAAATAGTAATAATTAAACAAAAATATTATTGTTATAAAAATATTTGAAGGGTAAAATATAAAGCAAAACATTAATAAATTTACACACTGAAATATGTGCAAACAAAAAATAATTAATGATAAATGATCAGAGTAAGTTAAGTTGATTATAAAAGGGAAATTGTCACAAAATGTGACATTCTTACCAGTGGCGTACCGAGGGGGAGGTGCGAAGGGGGCGGTCCGCCCCAGGCCCCGAGCCGGCATAGGCCCCCCATATATTAAAAAAAAAAAAAAATTTAATGAAAATTTCCCTTTGAAAGGCCCCGGGGCCCTCAGGGCTCAAGTAAAAATGGGAAAATTTAGATAAAAAAAAGGAAAATTTAATAAAAATTTCCCTTTGAGAGGCCCCGGGGCCCCAGGGCTCAAGTAAAAACAAAATTTAATAAAAATTTCCCTTTGAGAGGCCCCGGGGCCCTTGGGGCTCAAGTAAAAATGGGAAAATTTAGATTAAAAAAAAACAAAATTTAATGAAAATTTCTCTTTGAGAGGCCCCGGGGCCCTTGGGGTTCAGGGATATACGGTATTTTAAAAATATTTTTGTGTATGGAGGAGAGGGATATTTAAAGATGACCACCCCCCAAAAAAAAAATTCAATATAAGGCCCCCTCTTCTAGTTCCGCCCCAGGCCCCCAACTGCCTCGGTACGCCTCTGATTCTTACATAAAACACAAGAGAAAAAAAGAGGACAGAAGAAATAAATAAAAAAAATTCAATTTAAATTAAATTAAATTCTCAACTTTTTGCTATAGTCATTAGTTACTCTAGTGTCTGCTTTTTCTGAACTTCACCCCTTTAATAATGGAGGAAAGCTGATACTGTACAAAGAAAGAAATCCCATCTAATAAGCACTAGACGGGCCCGGGCCATCTCTTGCTTTTTAAGATTTCAAGTGCCAACCAACCCAAAGGGATTAAATAAAAAATTATTTTCATGAAAATTAGTTGAAAATCCCCTGATCTATTATAATCCTTTCCTATTTGTTAATATCGATATTAAACTTAAAAAAATATGGAAACTTCTTTTATTATGCTCTTCTTTGGTTTAAAAATTTCAATTTAATTCATCTCTTTTCTACTAATAGCATAGAGTATCTAATAAATATTTTAAACAATTTTTAACTTAATTACATTCAGATCTAGGGGTGTTCGTTTATGGAAAAAAATAATTGATTATAGGAAAAATAATCGATTATACCTTTTTTTTTCTCTGATAAAATTTTAATTTTTCCCTCTCGCTTTTTTTTGAAGTAAAACGAAAATTTTTCTCTCTTGCGGAAATTTCTTTTGTAAAATTTTCATTTTCAAACGTATGTTTCCCGAAAATAATGGATTATAAAAAATAATCGATTAATCGATATTTTTAAATAATCGATTATTTTTTAAGTAAATAATCGAGGAATAATCGATTATTTTTCTAAGCCCTATTCAAGTCTCATCTATCTATCTCTAATCTAATAATTATTCTTATAAAGAAATAATTTATTTAAAGAGAAAATTATCTTACCATATCTGGGCTGTGCGAGTGCCCGAAGCCATGGACCTGGTTTCTGTAGAACATGCGCCATTTCTTGTATTCGGCAGTAACAGCAGCAAGTTTGCGCTTCCAATATTTGCCTTCAAGAACCACCGCCTGGTTAATTATAATGTTATCAATTAGTGATTAGGCAAAATATGTTTTTTTATAAATTGAGTATGTGTGCATATTTTTTATTTTAGAAAACATTGAAATAAAATTCTTTTATTTGAAGGAGGTATATAGCTGAGTGTTGATAATCAAATAGGAAGAATAAAATGAGCAAGCAGCTAATTATATTTCAATTTATTAAGAAACCAGGGCCGACGTTTCGGTCACATATGGGACCATCCTCAGGGCCAGGTTAATGTCTGAAAATACATATAATCCTCGCCACGTTATATTGGGCATTCACAATTGCATGCAGCTTAATCATGACAATGCCTCAAATTATGTTATTACCATACCATGGACACTCTCTGTCCATGGTATGGTAATAACATAATTTGAGGCATTGTCATGATTAAGCTGCATGCAATTGTGAATGCCCAATATAACGTGGCGAGGATCATATGTATTTTCAGACATTAACCTGGCCCTGAGGATGGTCCCATATGTGACAGAAACGTCGGCCTTGGTTTCTTAATAAATTGAAATATAATTAGCTGCTTGCTCATTTTATTCTTCCTATTTGAAAATTCTTTAACTCTGTTTTATGAAAATTAGGCTCTAGAGTGAAATAACTAAAAGATGCAAAACTTCAGCGATATACGCCATTTCAAAATAAAATTATAAACATTCTATGCATATCCCTTGACAGAAACTGTCAATTTTAAAATCAAATACGAAACCATCATTTATTTACAAAGCTTGTTCACACAGTGAATATGAATATTATCTTTAATAAATGATCAACTAATTGCAAACGACAAATATTCAACGAAGTAAGAATGAGAGTCATAATTAAGGAAAGTACACACTCAAAAACAAAAACCATGAAAATTATAATTAAATACGGATTATATAATTTATGTATCAGTTGGGTCTCTACTTTAGGCAAATGCAAATTTTATAAATTTCAATAAAGATCAATGGCGGATCCAGAGGTGTTTCTCGGGGGGGGGGGTAATCTGGTGTGACTCGTCGCACAGCACACTATTTTTTTTTAATTTCGGCAATTTAAAAGCGCATTCTGTAATTGTTTGCCAGAATATAAATACACATCAAATTTTTAAGTATTAATTTTAAAAATTTTACATTAAAAATAAATTTTTTTGCGAAAAAAAGGTATTTTTTCCCCTTTACCCCCTTTACCCCCCCCCCCCCCCGTGTATCCGCCCTTGATAAAGATATGAATAAAAATTTCTATAATTATTTTTTAAAATTTCTATAATAAAGGTAATTAATTTTAAACATTCCGTTTCCTTCAGAATATACATGTATATAAGAATATAGGAAAAATGATTTATGAATTAATGAATATTTTTTCAAGTCCCTTTGGCGCAGTGGATAGCGCGTTGGACTTCTAATCCAAAGGTCGTGGGTTCGATCCCCACAAGGGATGATTTTTTTTTTTGTGAATAATAAATGAATAAAGTTAACATAAAAAAGTATTATACTGTATTATAGTAGATCGATGAATTAATGATTAATAAAATTAAAATGAAGACTTACTTCGGGTTTATTGTGGGTGTCTACATCCAACGGTGATGCAAATTGACATACCAGAGTATTCTGCTTGCGAATAACTGAAAATGGAAAAAAAAAAGAAAATCTAATTAATGAATAATAAACTATATTTACGATGATGAATAAAATTAAGCTCGGTCTACACGTATTATCTTACCTTACGTTTTACATGTCAGGTAAATATGTCGCGCCTTTCCATCATTCATTTTCTTCATCGTTCGCTCCTTTTATATTCAGACATATAATGTTTCAAATGATGAAGTAAGAGATAAGTTAAGATGTTACATGTAGACCGGGCTTTATAATGAAGAAAACAAGAGAAAAAAAATATTTTCAATTTGTATTCAAATCATATTTGATAAAGTAAATAAAAAATATCATTATTGAATGAATAAATCATATAATTGTAAGGCCCTCTTTGAAACATTTTGTAAATTAAAATATCCTCCCTCCTCCCCGTGGCCGAGTGGTTAAATATACTCAAAAAGACGACGGGGAGATAAGTATAACTGTAGATTAATGCTATCTTTTCGACCAAAGGTTGAAAATAAAAAGCGCAATGTAGTTTCCACTGTATTTTTATTATGATACTCAAGGAAGAAGAACCTCAGAGGGTTCGAAATATTAGGTAATTAAAACACTCATTGGAAAACTATATCGCGTTTTTTATTTTAGACTTTTGGACAGCACCAACCTATACTTAAACATACTGAAAAATCTAGTGTAACAAGCATGCTGAATTTTTGACACGAATCCAATACTTTCTCTCTCTATTAAATATTAACATATATATATATAGAGGTAAGAGAAAGTAATAAAAATCTGGTGTGACTGGTCGCACAACACACAACTTTCTCTTACCTTTGGTTAGAGAAAGTTGTGTTCTGTGCTTGTCACACCAGATTTTTAGTGTCGGTATATATTTAGTTTCCGCCGATATATTAGAATTCAAGATGTACAAGTATGGGAAAATGCCTCCGGGCTTGGCGTAGTTGGTAGCGTGCCTAGCTTCTATACCGAACCCGCGACGGGTTTGGACCCCAGGCAGTCTGATGATTTTATTTAAGCCATTTGGATACCAAATAGCTTAAATAGAAATGCTTGGACCCCCAATAGATATTAACATATATAACGGTTATCTTAAAGTCTTAAATGGCCTAAGTTGCCGAAAAGACTGTGTGAATGGGTGTGTGAGTGTGAATGAAAAAAAAGTGTCAGTGTTTAAAAAAAAAAAAAAAAAAAAAAAAAAAGTATGGGAAAAACCATTTCTACTATCTTTCTTATGAAGTACAAGAGTAAAGTGATCTTCAGACAAAATCAGAATATACATTTTAAAGAGTATCTAATAAATAATTGATTTTTGAATTTTAATCAAAATCGTTGGAGCGAATTTGAAAAAATCAAAAAAAAAAAAAAACTGAAAAATTACACCAGTAAAGTACAAGTACTTTTTGGCCGATTTTGTTCAAAAGTTTCGTGTTACGTCCCAGGGGACTACCTAACTGAAATATAAAATCTCAACCTCCTAGCTCTTTACGTTCTTGAGATATTTTGTTCACAGACACAGGGACCATTCACACCCGATTATTTCCTTCAAATGTCCCAAATTTTTCCATCTTAATTTGTGATTGACCTATTTTTTTCGCATTCTTTAATTTATTATCATTGTTTTTCTTTTTCAATGTCTTCTCTCAAGTTGAGAATCACAATATCGAGTTTAAAAATATCTCTGACAATTCGTTATTGAAAATACTTTTTGACTTAATTGAATTCACAAATAGTAACCTATTGTTTATTTTTAGAATAGCATATTAATTGGGTTAAATAACTTATATTAGTATCTTATCAAGAAAAAGTATTTTAAAGGAGTTTTTTTTTTTTTTTTAAAGGATAACGTTCAAGGCACATTGTTATTTTTAATAAGTGAAAAAATGAGTAGTGAGTGCAATTTCCTTGAAAATATACGTAAATGAATTTTTTGTTAAGTAAAAACAAATATGAATAAAACAACCATGAATGTTAATATGATGCTTGAGAATATAAGGATTGTGAATTACTATTAGTCTATATGAATTAAAATCGCGCAAAATATGCAATATATTACATTAAAATATCGCTACTTGGAAATTAAAAGGTCGTAAAGGACAAAATAGCAACAATGAGTTATATATACATAAATGTTCAGCTTTTTGATCTTTAGGCAGAACACACACCAATTGAGCAAAACGCTCAATGGCAAAACATTTTTTTCAATGATGTCGAATCCTGCTCAATTGTGTTTTGCATCCTCGGTGTGCGTTGACCCATAGAAAAGCATTGAAAAAAAAAAAAAACACTTTTAGGCACGATTAGTCAAAAAACGTTTTTGCTCAATTGGTGTGCGTTCAGCCTTACAAAACAATCTAATTAAAATTGTAAAATTATAAATAAATATTAACGGATTTAATTTAATCAAATCCTGATAGCGACATTCTTTATCCAATTAAGAAAAATACAGAATAATTAAGAAAGTTAATTTCTCTCTTGTGGATTCAGTCAAGTAATCAGCTCTCAAAAAATAAAATTTGAATTTTGATTAAAACTTTCAAATTTTTATAATATTCCTCTAATTATATGAACCAATTTTTAAACAATTTTTTTTTTTTTAAATACAACACTTTTTTCCCATTCAGACCCACACTGACACACAGTCTTCTTGGCAACTCAGTCCATATAAGACTTTTAACGATAACCGTATTTTATTTAATATTATATTTGGGGTCCAGGGATTCTTATTCAAGCCATTTGGAATCCAAATGCCTGGAATCCGAATCCGCGACCCTTGGTATACAAGCCCAGCACGCTGCCAACTACACCAAGCTTAAATAATTTAAATTGGTCCTTCTGCAAATAAAAATTTGCTTGCTTTCGCTAATGTATCTGATCTTTGACTTTCCTTCTTATGAAATAACAGAAAGACATAATAGCTGTTATTGGGCCAAATGTGAGTGATTATTTTAGCACCGATGGACTCTAGATTGATAAAATGTATAACTAAATCAACTCTTTAGATAAATCGGAGCAATACTATGTATTTAGTTTCTTTTTAATTTAATGTGAATATAAAAAAAGTTTTAATTAATTCATTAAAAAAATTAGTTAAAAACAAATATTAAAAAAA
>JAKCPI010022012.1:0-11030 GCA_023213315.1 Euborellia annulipes | reverse complement strand
ATTCTTATTTAAGCCATTTGGTATCCAAATGGCTTAAATAAAAATCCAAATTTTTTATCCTTTCCAATTTTGTTACTTCTTAAAACTTTAATATGTACCTTACAGTGTGTAAATTATAGATACATTGAAACTAGGATATGGGCTAAAAAAGCATAAGCATACATTTTTTGTGTTCAAGCCTCTCTCTAGAATAAGAATTCATTTCATATATTGATGATCTTGGTCAATAAATTACCGAGTCTATGATTTACTCATTTTCAGATTCCTAATATACACAAATTATGTTTTTGATTATATAGTAAAATATACCATGATTTGGTCCGGCCGCCCCGCACCGCGGGATTAATAATGGCGAGGACAGAAGAAGATACCATGATTTGCAAAAATCTGTTCCTATGTGATTGCTGGAAGCTAGACAACCCACATAATCAACTCACTAATTGTGATTAAAAATTCTATAAGTCTCTTGTACATTAATAAAATTCTATCTTTTATCATGTTTAACTATTCGTTTATCTCCTTATTTAATTAAAATCTTTATTTTATTAATTTAAAAATATAGGTTAAGTACTTTCTGTTCCCTATTGCACTCTGGCGGCATTTTCTCAAAGCTTGTAGTAAACCCTTCAGGCGATAGGTGGCGTTACCCTTTCATTTGTTACTATTCCTATAGGTTAAATAAAATGTTCAATATTCTTAACGTGATATAGATTAATTTTTTTTTTTCTATTTATAGAGAGTAATGAATAATAGATGTGTAAGATATTTTTTCAAGGAAATAAAATTCTATTCAACATTCTTTTTCTTTACTCATTGATTAATCAAAAAAGTGATAATTTTATTCAAATGAAAGTTTTAAATAAATTCTATGTAATTTTCACGAAAACAAGGGTGAGAATTATATTCACTCAATTTTCAACTTGGAATATTTTAAATTTAGGACTAAGATTAGTCAGCTGGCGCAGGAAAGGTCACGGATCAAATATGGCTGGACCAGTTGCTATGGTAACCGTCATATCGATCCGTAACTTGGGAGGAGACGCTTTTATCAAACTAAAGCACAAATGGGTAAATAGGAGGCAATCTTCAAGAAGATTAAATCAAGATATCTAGAATTTTACATGGATTTTAAGAGGAATTAGAATTTAAACATTATCTGTGAATTTGTAATGGCCACATACATATTGGATTATAGGAAAATCAATAAATGTTCATGCAATTTAATAATAATTTAATAATAAAACTGCATTGCGTAAAATCGCGACATATCCTTTCTGTATTTTTAATCTCATATATTTCAATAAAAAATAAAATTATCAAATAATATTAATGCCCCACATTTTGCATCACATGAATTAGACCTATTTATTTTTTTTAATTCTCCATTAAAATTGTAAAATTAAATTTTGCAATTGGTCATGTAGAAAATTGAAATTTTATTAAATTCTTTATTTTAAACCTCATTTTCTGGAGTAGTGACAAAGTTCTTATTAATACGAAATAAGACCTGAGTCAACCAGAGCAAGTTTATTTTAAAAGCTACGTTTGACTGCTCCCAACACTTAGATGAGAATAAGGTTGCCTGTGCGTGGAATTGTAGGGGCTGCGTTCTAAATAAAACATGCTAGGGAATATTAATTTTTTATTATTATTTTTTAAATTACACTCCAGCCAGGAGCGGGATATGATGATCCAAATTCTCCCCTCCCTCAATATTTCCGAAAAATTACAAAGTGAAACATGGTGTTAAAATTAAACACTTAGAAATTATAAAAAATATTTTATATTCCTTCAATTTTCTTAATTTGGAAGGGGGTGGAGGATTGCCTTCAGAAAATTTTTCTGACTTTCCTATTGTTCTCTATCCATCGGCGTAGCCAGAAATTTTTGATGGGGGGGGTTTCAAGAAAATTTTTTTCAAACATTTGAAAAATTTAAGATTATTTTAGGGCATTTATAAATTCAAGCTACCTGTATATAAACAATATTATCCTTTCACATTTATTTATTTAGCATTTATTACTGTTTTTTATCTAACTTTGAGTTTTAACATAATATATAATTTCCGGGTTTGGTGTAATTATTACAATATATTACTTACCTGTAAAATATTTCATAATTTCCTTTAGGTATACTGTAAAAAAAATTTCGATGATTTTACAATTTTTTTGTTGTAAGCAAATTTCCAAGACCAATAGATACTAAATTTACTATACAGTTGAATTATATTTTTACAAAACTCTTTGCAAAAATCGTTTACAAATGTGTGGTAATTTTACTAATATTTAGCAATTTTCGAGTCCAAATGTCTGGTAATTTTACCAATATTTAGCAATTTCAAGTCCAAATTTGGTAATTTTACTAATATTTAGCAATTTTCGAGTCCAAATGTGTGGTAATTTTACAAATATTTAGCAATTTTACAATCCAAATGTTTGTAATTTTACTAATATTTAGAAAAAAGAAAAAAAAAAAATATACGACTGGACCCATAGGTTATTGACCTTTAGGGGACGTCTCTACCTGAATGGAGTGAAATAAATATTTTTATTTAATGAAAAATTCCTCCAGGATTTGAACACTGACCTTTTTTGTAGAAGTCTTGCTGCCTAGTCCATTTGACCATCGAATCACCTGTTAACTAATGATCTATCTCTGCTATTTGGCATTCAAGTATGACCTCATTGAAAACTATTTTTACTAAATAATAAAATAAAAAATAAACTTAAAGTTATCATAATATTATTATTTTTTGTATTATTATAACTTAAATAAATCATTATAGTGCCAAAAATGTCTTTATTAAGAAAGCTAAAAAGCAGTCGAAACAAAGTCGGCCATGTTGACCGTCTCAGACAGCCTTAAAAGGAAAATTACAATACCCTTGTATTGTAAAATTAGAAACCTTTTTGTAAAATTACAAACCCTTTTCTAAAATTACAAACCGTGTTCTAAAATTACAATGCCGTTGTATTGTAAAATTAGAAATCGTATGGTAAAATTACAATATTTACTCTAATTTTCCAAGAGAATTGTAATTTTAAAATGTTTTTTGGTTGTAAAATTTTTTTGAATGCATAGATTTGTAAATTTAGTATACAAATGTATGGTAGTTATCATTTACAAGGAAAATTTGTAAATTTACTATAGTAAAACATACTAAAATTAAAATTTTTTTTTACAGTGTAGACTAATCAATAAAAATTACTAATTTCTTGTACCATTTTCCTTGTTTCAGGTATGACTCTCTTCTTTCTCTTAATCCGAATCTTGAACAAGATTAGTGTTCTAATTTTATACTCGGAGTTAACTAAAGACTTAAAGTGAAGGCAACGAGATGAAGATGTTGAGACATTTTAAGTGAAAACTTGAAGCTTTACTCTCAAGAGAAGTGAAACAGAGGGAGAGAGAGGCAAGAAAAGAATGTGACAGGAATCAAGTGAAAAGTGCAAATGTGTGTTGTCTTTTTCTTGAGTATATCTCTTCTGTGAATTTCAAGATTTCAACGGATAACTATGACCTGGTAACCACAATTAAAATTCATTCATTCATTTTATATATTTTTAATAAGAACTCTATTCGGTTTATTCGGTATACTCCTCTTTTTAATGATGAGAGAGGACGGTATCTTTAATATTTATGTAATATATTAATAATAGTGATATTAATAATAATGATTAGTTTTTTCTTGTAAGAAATTAGGCAACTCAAATGAAATTTTTCGTTAAATCTCTTCAGACCCGGCATGCCTTGTGATTAAATTAACAAAGTAAGCTTGTGTGTTCCGATCTAGATGACCTTTCAAACAATTGATTAGCGAATACAGAAATATTTCTGTGGATAGACTTCAAGGGGCCCCGGGTTTGGCGTAGTAAGTAGCGCGCCTACCTCCTATACCAAACGTCGCGGGTTCGGACCCAGGCAGTCCGATGATTTTATTTAAGCCATTTGGATACCAGATGGCTTAAATAGAAATGCCTGAACCCCAAATTGATATATTAATTACAACGGTTATCGTCAAAGTCTTATATGGCCTAAGTTGCCGAAAAGACTGCATGAATGTGTGTGTCAATGTGAGTGTGAATGAGAGAGAGACTTCAAGGGATGCATTCACTTTCACACTCCCTTAAAATGACCGATCTCTCGAATAGGTTGCTGTTGTTTAGGTCTTATATTTTATTTACATATATGCCCTATTTCTAACTTGGTCTATATTAATATTGAATATTAAAAAAAAATTTTAATATACGAAAGGATGTGGCGTTTTATTTTGATTTTGATTTATTTATTTTTTTCTAATTATTGGGATTTTAATCGCTCCCCTTATTGTGCCATGTTTATTTTATTTTAAAACTTTGGTCCATAGACATATAAAGATTTTTTTTTTAAATTTTTTTACAAGTCTACGAAACTTACAGATATGTTGTCAAATTTTATAGAACATGTGTCTGGTCCAATAAGGGCCCCCCTCCGTTGTCATTTCTTACATGTGTTCCATCCAAGTTTCTATCTAATATAAATATGTTATTATATTTTACAACGCTTCATACTTTATATCAAACTTCTCTATAATGTATTGCACATTATCTTGAATGGAGAGGATGAAAATTGACCTATGCGTGCCAAAGTTTCTTTTCAAAATTATTAGCCTATTTAATTTTATAATAAAATAATTATAAAGTATTCAAATACCTCAATAATTTTCTTATGAATCATAAATGAGATCTCTTATCTGATCTTAGGAGAAATCAATAACTATGTAAGAAAACAAAGAAAAATAGTATAATTTTATTTTAAATATATAAATCAAGGTTAATAATTCGTTCACCTCCCTTATTTAATATTTATTAATTTTTCTAACAAGAGAAAATAAATGTTTATCAAATATGATCAATTACATTTTATATTACTAGAGAGTTCAATTATGAGTTCAATTTCTAATATTAATGACCCTCGTAAAACCATTTCATTGGCAAGTCCACCCTGCTTAGGGTCAAAGACATCAAAAAATGATCATTGTTTCGTAGAATTAAATGTTTGCTTAACATAGGGTATATAAAATATAATTAAAAATGCAGTCACGTAAAGATGTCTGGGTGCCTTTGACATTGCTCTAATAATTTTATAAATGTTTTAGGGTTATTCCAGGGAGACAAAGAGGGGCAGTGAACCAGAAAAAAGAGTTCATTTTGAACTTGAATTTTATTTAAAGAAAGAAAGAGTTTAGAAAAAAACTAAGATATATGGCATTTTATAAATTATAGGTTTTTTCATAACAATCAGTGCTTTTTACTTTCGCTTACTCTATATATTTCATATATGAGTCCAAAAAAGTGGGTCCCGCAAATTGGTCTGCCTGTGTGACTGTCTGTGAACAAAATATCTCATGAAGGAAAAGAGCTAGGAGGTTGAAATTTTATATTTGAGTTAGGCACCCCCTCCTCCCCCAAGAGGGAAAAATAAGTTTTTTAATAAAATCGGCCAAAAAGTACTAGTACTTTACTGATGTTCTTTTTACTGGTTTTTCGATTTTCTCAAAATTCGCTCCATTTTATTTTTATCAAAAATCAATTATTTTTTTAGATGCTCTTTAAAAAGTATATCCGTTAAATTTTTCTCGGAAATCTTTTGAAGTACCAAGGGCGGATACAGGGGGGAGGGTAAAGGAAGTAATTACCCCCCCCCCCCCGAGATTAAAAAAAAAATACTTTTTTTTCGAAAAAAGATTTATTTTATAATGTAAAATTTTAAAAATCTGGTGTGACTGGCGCACAGCACACAACTTTCTAATTATTGGGATTTTAATCGCTCCCCTTATTGTGCCATGTTTATTTTATTTTAAAACTTTCGTTTTGATCCTTAGAAGATATTAAAATTAGAAATGAATCATGAATTCTAATTTCATCCCTTAGTTAAGCTTCCGACCTTTGGGTCCTACAATTGTTAGATAACAAACTACTCTTATTTAAGCATATGATTAACTGAAAAGACTTGAAAGTTATTGTCAAAAAGCTTATCCAAGGTATTAACTAGGCTAGACAGAAAATAGTCCTTTGAAATCACCTTTAATATCTTGAAACTGATTTATATAATATAAAATTTTTTTGATATGTTAAGATAACAACCAACTTAAGATCATTTAATAATCTCTTAAAATAAAGGGTTGACATTTTGATAGGATAGGATTAAAAGGTTAACGCGTAAATGCCCTTTTGACCTAAATATTCTCTTATATTACGAGTAGTTCCTTTTATTACTTTTAGAATGGTCCAAAAATTGAATATAAAATTTTTTTTATTATTTTTCTTTATATAAAATAAAAAAATTGTTGAAACATTAAAGTTTTTATTTTTAATAGAGATTTTTTTAGGCTCTTCGGCATCTTAGGCCATACTTATTAGATAGACTTATATGATATATGTAGGCCTATAATATAGGCCTACATATATCATATAAGTCTATGACATGATATATTATATCATGTCCATATGACCAATTTTGAAGGACTATAATAATAATAATAATAATAATATCTTCTATTACCGAAGGTAAGAGAAAGTTGTGTGCTGTGCGACCAGTCACACCAGATTTTTACTATTTGTTATCGAAATGTTATTAGACTTAATCAAAATCTTTTTTTTTTTTTTATTACGAGCACAAGAGAAAGAAGCACGATTTGTTGCCTATATCTAGGCGCATCTATATTTTTTATGAATTTTTTTCTTAAAATAATATTTTCACGGTGAAATAAATCTCTAAATGGTTCGGAAAGGGAACGGAACTAAAAAAAAAATACCCGCAAAAAGACTATTATGCAGTTTTTAAAAAAAATAGCTAAAGAATTTTCATCAATCTATAACGCAATTCAGGACACATTGTGTTTAAAATATTAATACAAACTTCCAGGCCTATAGTAAAGAAAAAGTAAAAAATTTAAAAGTAAGTAAGCAGTACTTAACTTTTTGTAACTTTTTTATAATTTTAATCTGTCCGAAAAAAAAAGAAAGAGAGACCCAAAGACCCATTTAGTGTTTTAAATATATATAAATTATATAGTATTCCCTCACATTATATTCTATAGACAATAGGATTATAAATTAAATTTTAAAATACGTATATCAGCTAACAACGCTTTAACAAATATGCTAATGTTTCCAATCCCTTTAATGACTTTTAATATACCAAAATGGTTGCAAGAAATAAGAAGCAAGTAAATCCTATTAAACATTTTAACTCCATGGATCCATTATCTCTAATTCAACTTGTCAATATTTATTTTAATTTCTATAATAACAATTTTATTTAATTATTAATTTTTCCTTTGAAGCTGTGCTTAACTGGCAGGGCGGCAAAAATGTCGACTTTCTGAAAAAAAGTTTCGAAAAAACAATTTTAAATGTTCCGCAGGTGTGAAAACAAAGTTAAAAAAAAAATTTCAGAGGGCGAAAATAATTTCTATATACTCCCCTGGTAAAAGCTGACTGGGCCCAAGGGCGGATACAAAGGGGGGCAAAGGGGGTAATTACCCCCCCTTCCCGAAATTTGAAAAAAAAAAAAATTTATTTTGAATTTAAAAATTATTACTTAAAAATTTGATTTGTATTTATATTCTGGCCAACAAGTACATAATGCGCCTTTAAATTACCGAAATTAAGAAAAAATTATGTATATCTGTGGAAACTATATACAGTATATTTGGACACAAAAATTTGGTGTGACAAGCGACCAGTCCCATCAGATTTTTTTAAAATTTGATATTAAGGATGATAATTAATTACTTCCTTTTCGATTTTTCTTTTTAAATTTTTGCAACTTTTATCTCTTTTTATAAAATTGCCATTTCATTTTAATAATGATTAATTATCATCATTTAATGTCACAGGGAATGAGCTTTTTAAATCAATTTAGCAAAAAAAAGATAACAACCATTTATCATGTAAAATAATCATTCTTAAATTTTTTAAATATAATTACATTTTACTTTTTTTCCAAAATTATATATTATTATTTAAAAACTTGTAACCCATATAGCAAATAATTGGTCTTATTTAAATAAGATCTATTTCTATATTTAGACCCTTCCTTCCCCTGATAAAGATATAAACCGAGTTCCTTGTGTAATATTTAGATCACGTTTCCTATTAACATAAATTAGATTTAGAAATAACGAAAAGATACGAAACAAATAAATCAGGAATGGAAGTTGATGATTCTTTATTCTTTGAACGTTAATCAGTTAAGGTTAGTGAACTAAAAATGAATAATTGAAACTCAAACCGTCTCCCAAATTGTCTGGTCTACCTACTTTTAAATATTTAATTTTTTTGGAAAATATAATATATCATGTGATTATAAATGAATATTTGAAATATGACATAGCTTGTAAGATATTAGCTCTGAAGGGAATTGTTAAAAAATTCATTGAGAATCATTTATCATGATCAAAACACTCTTAACCAAATAAATACAAGGAAATACAATTTTTTTAAATACAAAAAGTCGCTATTTTCATACATTTTTCTCAAGAAATAATTTCCGGGATAGGTTTATTTTGTTGCCTTTTTATTTATATTCCATTAAATTTGTTTTGGCCGGGCGACCTGGCAACAGAAAAGAACAACAGTCACCGCAATCGTTGCGGTTAAGCGATGCGCGTGGAACGCCCTTCGGTAGCCATCGGTATTATTGTATTTAAATGATATAAAATGGCCCTAAATGGCCTCTGTAGCCAAAAAGGGTAAAAAAAATTAATTTCATTATTCCTCATAATCCTGTTTTTTTTTTTTTTTTTTTTTTTTTTTTAAATTTTATTTTATGTCGATTTAATGGAGTCCACTTGGATTCGGAATATCTTAACGAGTGATATCTGGTTCCTTGGAAAATAATCTTGCTCCAGCACAATTTTTCCAAGGGGGCGGGAGGGATTATTTTTTGTTTGAATTGACAGTGCGAATGATAATTATATTTATTTATTATTTTTTTATATATATATATAATATTAACTTTTCTATAAATATTCTATCTTCTCTTTCTTTAAACTCTTCAATAATTATTAATCTGCCTCATTTTTTTTACAATTTTATTTCTACTTGGAATCGACCCGCCCATTAAAGGTTTTATTTTTACAAAGAGCCCCACCCTGAATGTCAAATATAATTAATTAGAAATAAGAGCATCTGCATTTCATAACATAAAGGCAAGAAAAATTAGTATTGCTTATACAATTCACTTGGCATAAATTCCTTTGCGTTTGTTTGATAATAGGCAACCAAAATGGCCAACTCACTAATGAATTTTCCAATTAATTGCTTCACAGTTATTTTAAAGTTATTTTATAGAGATATTTAATTACTTTTGGCCGTTTTGAAACAATCGAAAAATGCGGATTCCAGAAATCAAACCAAATGAATTTTTTAGATACCCTTTGGAGGTTAAAAATAAATTTAAAGCTACGCTCTTTTTGATTTTCGATAAATTCATAAAGTGTATTACGCTCTGGCAATTTTACGATTGTAGTACAGAATAAAATGTCGTTATTTTGGCCAAGCGACATATTTTTTTTCGGTACGTCTCTTTATTTATATCTGGCTGTTCTGGATGTAATCAATAATCAGGCAGGGCTGTCGTGCACCACGAGCATTGGCACCGGCAATTAAGGTTCCAATCCTAGGGTTTCGCTTCGAGAAAAACGAACCTTTAAGATTCGAGGGCTTCGCAGGAAATCGTTTTTTCCTTTTACAGATTAGCAACGTTGTCTTCTTTCATTCAACTATTGGAAATTTAATTTTTATTTCGATTTCCGATACTTAAACTGAGTATTAGAGATATCGTGACGTCATAGCCAATTCTGAATGAGTCAGTCAACGATCGATTTCATGTTATTTTATAAATCCTTCCAGACAAATCCCATTTTTCTTTTCCTAATTCAATCAAAATAGATGCATTTTTTGTCTATTATAATACCGACTCCACCCTTTGCTTAAAAATATTTATTCGAATAATAAATTTAATTTTAATGAAGCCTGCGACTTTCGCCATTATTACAAAATATCCATTTTAATATTACTTCTATTTAAAACTCATAAAGCACTTGCTGAGAATCGATATTCTATTCACAGTTGCAATTTAACGATATAAAAACTTTTTGATTATAATATTAAGATAAAGTAATTTCAGACGATTATTATAGAAATATGATACTAAGGTGCTAACTAATCTGTTTTGTCATTAAGTAGATACCTTCCGAAGTTTAAGATAATAATATTTAAAATAGGAACCGACCGAATATTCGGTTTCAGTTACAGTTCCGGCCAGTTTCGGCCAAAAATCATGGTTTCGGCCTTTAGTTTCGGTTTCGGCCAAAAGTGGCCGAACCTTTCGACCGGCAGAAACCAGAGTCTGAAAAAATTGGATGAGACTCATGCAAAAAAAAAAAAAAGAGTCAAATAATTTGCTCTTGAGGGTGAAAAATTTTATTAAAATGAAAAAAAATTTTTATAGGAAATACAAGTTTCGGTTTCGGTTACGGTTTCGGCCGAAACTAAGGTTGAGCCGAATATTCGGTTTCGGTTTCGGCTGAAAATCTTGTTTCGGTCGGACCTAATTTAAAATAAATGAAAAAATATGAGGATGTGGCAGAATATCCAGCCATCAAAAAACAACTAGTTAAATGAAAAATTTTTTTAAATAAAATCAAGAAAGTTTCGAAAGCCAAAAATTTAGGTAATAATTAATAAAAAACCCCAAAGTTATTTGTTTCAGAATCGAAAGAGTTAATTTTGAAAAAAAAAAAAAAAAAAAAAACACTATAAAAGTACATTAGTAAAGTACTAGTACTCTTTGGCCTAGTTTATTCAAAATCCTCAGAAACATCTACAGAAATGAATATTTAGCTTAAATATAAAGTTTGATTGTATTGAGATTTTCGATTTTGAATTATTTTAATCAATACTAATTGTGAAGATTTTGGAATATTGAAAAATAGTATTCTACTTTAATTTTCGCTATTAATCGAAAAATTTAAGTCAGGA